>CM071934.1:18820723-19012549 GCA_016081115.2 Rehmannia glutinosa
GTTATTACTTCGTTCCAGTTACGTATTGCTCTTAAAAAGGATTTGATGCTGGAGTACACATACTGTGGATGCATCTTCTGCTGCGGGTTAAAAGTGATTGCCACGGAGTAGGCATGGAATGGGTGACATCACGGGAAGTTTTCGAGTAAGCGCGTGATGAGGAAAAAGCGTGCTAGAAAAGGACATGTTTGGTTTGTGGGGACAACTGCGTCAATCCCGATGTACGCCGAGGCCCAACAACGCTTTATTTGTATGTTCGTCCAGGCCGTTGCGATGTTATGATTACGGATCCATTAGTTTTGTATAAGTTTAAAATTTTATTTTAGATTTATATAGGTAAACTTGTACGGGTTTTATAGTCATGTAGGACTTGCAACTATTTTCTATCGATGTTATAGTCGGTTGTAAGTTTATTATGATGAAAGAATTAAATTTATTTTGATTCTAAAAAAACTTAGGGTTTCTATAATATACCACTTTTCGTGACATTCTAGTCATTTTATATTGAAACTCATCTGATTTGGGATCAACATTGTCTTGATGGTAGGAATTTATGTTGTTAGGGTGATTGACCCATGTTAGGCCTAATATGAGTGTGTGTATCCCTTCCCCATTATCTCTCTATTGTATTAAGAAAACCATATATTTTGTAATTGCATCCACTTCGTTGAAATTCATTTCGTATCCACTTTATTTCAAATGCTTTTTTATAAGTTAATTTGGAGTCATTTGAAATCCTTCCCAAACTAGGTTGCATTTGGATGAGAGAATTTAGATTTAAGAAGGATTTTAAATGACTCCAAATAGTACATATAGATTAAATACACAATGAATCCAAAAATAGCAAAAAGAATCTAAGAAATTGAAATCCATTATAAATGATCTTTATCAATATAATACAAAACATAATCTAAGAAATTGAAATCCATTATAGAATGATCTTATCCAAAATAACACAAAATAGAATCTAAGGACTAGTATATTCAAATGGTCATTAGTGTGGGGGACCTGTGAATGTGAAAAGTTTAAGTGTTTTTATCGTATGCTACTGGTCTATTGCCGTCGATGCGAGTATATCTATGAGGCATGCGTATTATCGTGACATTGCACATTTTCCTAATAGTTCAGCGAATTTTATCTTACGCATTGTGATAATTTTAATATAGCATCAAACAATATGCAAAAATACTATTTAATATTTTTATTGGTAAAGTCAAAAATGAAAAATGCCATACATCATAATCATAAAAAAATACATTCAAGCTTTATTTATTAGTATTCGATCTTGGGAGCGGTTTTTTCAAAACCGCATAGGCAAGCACCTTCATCGCTCATTTCGTTTTAGTCATGTTTAGATTCTTAATAAGAATGGAAATATGTAGCATATTTTTTAAGGCTATAATAGTAAATTTGGATGCAAATTTATTTTCCAAAGTTGTTCGTATGTGTAGGAAAACTAATTACATTAATTACGGAAAGAAGAGACAATAAAATGTAGTTTTGACAATATTATTGATTTTATTTATTTTTTGGAGATATTTTACTTTATTGCGAGTTTTATCATGTATTTTATTTATTAGCGTTGTTAAGTCAATTTTAGTTTTTTGAAATTTATTGTAGAGATTTTTATGGTATTATTTGGATTTTTCAATTATTATGTTCTATTCGATTCTCATATTTGGTATTTAAGCGATGCACAAACTATATTTTTATAAAAATGATTGCAAAAAGTTAAATTTCAAATAATAATGGTTGCTTTTGAAATAAATCATTATCTTGAAGAGGGAAAGCGGCAAGGCGGAGACATGGTGTAGCATCGTTGAAAATAGATATGAGCAAAAGCTATGATCGTATTGAATGGCTTATTTGAAAGCCATACTCCTCAAACTGGGATTTTATCAAAATTGGGTTGACTTCTTGATGTGTGTAAAATATCGTGCATTTTGGGGCTTAAAATGATATATGTTTGATGCATTTTGCGTATATTTTGTATGTTTTTACTTGGTTTCCTTAAAAGGGCATGATAATGCGTATTCTTGTAATTTTACATGAAATGGAGCTTAAACGAAGAAATATCGGTTGGAATGCCCGACTAAGATTGACGAATGCGAAGAGAAGATCAAAGCGATGAAGAAAATGGACAAAAAATACTTCACGGTCGGACCGTGTGGTGTCACGACCGTGGGTGAAAATGCCGGTGTGAAACCACACAACCGTGTGGAGTAGGGGCAAAGCAGGGGACATAACGATTACCACACGACCAGGCCGTGAACTTACACAACCGTGAGAAAGGATATCACACCGCATGGCTCCCGCTGGCCATGTGAACTCACACAACCGTGAAGAAGGGCCGAGGTCGCGAAGAACATCTACAAGTGACCTCTCGAAGCATCTATATGGGGACCAAGGCACGAACAAATTTGGATCATCATACATCCTCCATAATCACTTCACATAGAAAACACATCAAATTACACATGAATGCAAGAATCAAAGATCTTCCTAGAGAGGAAGGCTAGGTCACGAAGAACACCTACAAAGCTTTCACATCTACGGGATCACAAGAGCCGAAGGCTTGGAAGGAGAATCCATTCGACAGAAGGGTTTCTTTCTATGTCAAGATCTCTCGTCTGTAAAAGCGATGTCATAATGTTGATTTTGAATTTGTCTATGAGTTTGTAATCAATGTTTGGCATATCTTTCGGATCTTAGGGGCATAATGTAAATCGTGGATTCATGTTAAATATGATTAACTATTTTCTTAATTAATTTATGCTTTATATTTTATGAATTCAGTGCTTATTTATAATTACTTTAATTTGTCGGGAATAATTTGCATGTCATATTTGTTAGTGCGAGATTAGGAGATGAGTTCTAACAAAACGTAAAAATCAATTCATACATAAACGGGTTTAACGTGTTGGCGGGCTATAACTTTTTGTGGGAGTCATTGATTCATAATTCTTTTAGGAGTTAATAATAGTTGTTGCAAAAGAAGGAAGGTCGGAGTAAACATAACCACTTGTTTTGAGATCGGATGAAAGGTAACATATCGGAGATCTACAATTGTTATTAATCTACTTTTTATTTATCACCTTGAGGGAGAATAAACATTCTTAGGAATTGAACTATAGAATTGAATGAATTGGTTTTTAAAACTTTAATTGCATTTAATATTGAAGAAACATGTTGAGATTATGTGCCTAGGTTGCTCCCCGTAGTTGTTGAAAATACTCGTGGAGTTCGAAAATTTATTTATTCTTCTTTTTAATTTTGATTTTTATTCATACTCAATTTCTACGCTTCAATGAAATTAGAATGCGATGTTATTATAATCTAAGTGTTTCACATATCAATCCACGAGGAACACGACCTTACTTGCCATTATTCTATAAACTACACTTTACACTTGCGGTTGTATGATCCAAATATTTTTGGCCCGAACAAGTTTTGGTGCCGTTGTCGGGATTGATTATAGATATAGTAATAAGTAGTTCAATCTTAATTGAAGCATAATTTTTATTTTTCAAAAATTTTGAAAAATTCGAATTTTTTTTTATTTGTTCGGTTCTAATATTATTTTTATTAAGTGCAGATAGTGCATGATCACACGTCCCAGCTAGAGATGTTAAAAGTGTCGCGTCCGTTGGCCGGACCGCTTAAACCAAAAAAAAGAGGGTTAGGGCTGAATTATTTTTGGCCCGTTTAAATCGTGGCCTTTTTAGCCTTTGGACCATTTAAACCGAAGATCGTTAGGTTAGCCAGCTATTTTTATTTGTTTTAAAAATAAATATAATATTAATATTTTATAGCTACTTTTATTACCTATTACTAGTAAATTTATTTTTCAAATTCACATCTCCCTCATCTTTAAGCTTAACTTTATTAAACAAGCTATAGATTCTTGAAAAACTTCTTTTTATTTATTTTTATCTATTACTTAATTTACTTTTCCATTTTTATTCTCAATAAGAAAATATCACGTAGTCATATTATATTATTTAGGATATAAATTATATTTAGATCATAAAATATTTAATTTTATAAGTTTGTTAATGTAATGTAATTAGAAACTTTGCTTGATTCTCGAGTTTAAAATTTTAAATTTAAATATATAAATTTTAATTTTTGACTTATAGCCCGATAGTGGCCCGTTTATTCCCCGCTAGGAGTTAGGGTTAGGTTCCAATATTGCCGATCCGTTTAACAACGGCCATTTAGCTGAAGCCCGCTAGGCTGGCCTTATAAGGCTAGGGGCCGCCCGCTTAACATCTCTAGCCCTACCTAGCCCTAACCCTATAACCACCCCTAGCGGGCTTCAAGCAAAAAACAGTCGTTGTTAAACGGGTCGACAATATTGGAACCTAACCCTAACCTTAGGGGCTTCAAACTTATAGTCAAAAATTAAAAATATATATCTAAATTTAAAATTTTAAACTCGAATATATATAACATTTAAGTTTAACATTTTAAGTTACACTATAAATTATAAATAAAATTAATTCAAAAGTTTCTAAATACATTGCATTAACAAATTTATAAAATTAAATATTTTATGATCTAAATTTTGAAAATAAAATAATAATAACTAAAGTTACCCAAAATTAACATTTTTTCTCGTAATTACTCATATGACTATAATTTAAAATTTTCAAAATAAGATATTTAAATCTAAAATTTCAAACTTGAGCATATATGATATTTAAATTTAACATTTAAAGTTAATCTTAAAAAAGTCATGCATGTTTATAATTACGTTGCATTAACAAAATTATAAAATTAGATTTAGCACCATTCGTAAATACAATTTATATCATAAATAATCTAATAAGACTATGTGAGATTTTCTTATTCGAATAAAAATGGAAAACTAAATTTAGTAAGAAATAAAACAAATAAAAAGAAGCTTTTCAAGAATTTATAGTTTGTTTAATAAAGTTAAACTTAAAGATGAGGGAATGTGAATTTGAAAAATAAATTTACTAGCAATAGTAGGTAATAAAAGTAGATATAAAATATTAGAATTATATTTATTTTTAAAAAATAATAATAGCGGGCTAACGCGCTTAGCCTGGTTAACCTTCTAAGCAGCCTTTAATAGGCTTTTGTTTAAAACGGTCCGGCCAAAAGGCCCGATTTAACGCGGACCAAAATAATTTGACCCTAACTCTCTTGTTTTCTATTTTAAACGGTTCGGGCCAACGAGCCGCGCCATTTTAACATTTCTAAACCCACCAATACCCTTTGATTTGGAAATCGAAAAGACAAAAAAAGCAACTAAGAAAAAGAGCCAAAACAATGGTGGATGGGAAAATCCAAACGAATGGACAACAAACAATGAGGAGCGCCCAACGAGGCCGGCGTCCAGACCAAATTGTGGAAAGGCCCGCAGAAGGGGCGATTAGGGACTACTTCCACCGGAGGTAAGTCGACTTACGGGGTGTGGGCCTCACGATCAATGCAAACAACTTTGAACTAAAAACCAAAGATTGATCTAGATTGGAGGCAGTCGTTGAGGATCCAAACGCGCATCCGCGCACTTTCTTAGAAATTTGCGATCTTCGTTAAAATGAATGGTGTTTCAAGATATCATTCGATGCCGCCTTTTCACATTCTCTCTACGTGATAAGGCTAAGGGATGGTTATGCTCTCTAACACCACCAAAGAAAAATGGGCGAACTAAGTCAACGGTTTCTAGCAAATACTTCCCTCCCAAAGAAACGCCGAATCAAATATGAGCCGATTTAGGCAATTTAATGTTGAGCCACTATATGAAGCATGAGATAGATTCGGGAATTGCTAAGGAAGTGCCCTCAACACGGATATCCTAACTACCAACAGTCCAAAGATTTATAATGGTATGAGTGGCAACACAAGAACAATTATAGATGTTGCATCCTGGGATGCACTACTGGGGAAATATCCCGAGAAGGCACTAGACTTGTTAGAGGAGATGGCGAACAACGATTAAACGGCCATATGAGAGGTCTCTTGTCCCCGAGTGGCGTGGGTTCGAGATGAGAAGGTCGCCATGCTCTCGCGACGCAATATCCATGCTAAATATGAAATTGGATGGGATGCAACAAGTGACTCCAAGAGACCCGATGTTGTTGAAGAAGAAGCAAATTTTGTGGGTCAACAAAAGAACTTCAACATCAATTATATCCTCGTTTATCGGAGAAAAAATGGTGAGACTTAACAAATATGAAGCAAAGATAGACAGAATAGAAGAACATGTCACTCAATCAACACAAACGTAAACGCAAGACTAAAATCTCTGAAACACAAGTAGCCCAAATCGCAATCATTGTTGGGAGGCCAAGATCAAAAAGGCAAATTCCCAAGCGATACCGAGTTGAATCCGCTAGAATAATGTAACGCCATTCGTCTGATGGATGGCATTGAGGGTTCACAGAGTTCAAATGACACGGTTTAGTGAAAGTGATTAGAAATCTGAAGTCTAGCTAAAGACGTAAAACTTAGTGCTTTATGGTAGGCAACCCAATTTATTTCCTATTTTCGTTCATTTTTTATCGCCTTCAATTTTAATTTTAATTTTTATTTTTTGTTAACTTAATTTTTAGTTTTGTTTAGTTTTCTTGAGTTGTTGTGTAGGAGGCGTCACGGCAAACTCCCGATTATCCAAAAAAAAAGTACGGAAATAATCCCACACGACCAGACAGTGCGAGAGGACAAAATGCCCAAAGACCACACGGTCAAAGTGTGATCATCACACTAAGGTTGTGTGACAAAGGGCCAACGACAAGGCGTGCAGACGCAACACCCAGGGCCACACGGCCCGGACGTGTGGCATCACACGGCTGTGTGGCCCATCGAACAGAAACTGGCAAAAATAGAATACCCTCTATTTTTACCCCAAATCTCACTTTTTCTCCCATTTTCTCCTACACAAACCCTAACACACGAAAATTCTCTCCCTAAATTCCCAAACTCCTCTCCAAATCTCTCCAAATTCACCACAAATATCAAACCAAAAACACAAATATCAAACCAAAAACACAAATCATTCACCCTCTCAAGAAACCCACCACCAAATACCTTCAATTTTCAACTTCTCCAAGTTCTACACTAAGTTTGGGGGTACTCCAAAACTCCAAAATTTCAAAATTTTCTCCTCAAAATCTTGAAATCCATGGCTTCTAGAGATGAAAGAGGAACTAGGAGAAATACAAGAAGACGAAGGGAGCCGACCCCGGAGCCCAAACCCAAGCCTCAACCAATATTCGACCCCGAGGAGTCCGAAGATTTAGATGTAATCTTGCCAAATGAAACACACCGGGCTAGATGGGCGATACTCTACTTTCATCCATGGTTTAATACAAGGTATCCCGATGAACCTACCCTTACTAATTTAGGTTTATTGGAAGATTTTAGAACTATGTGTGGTAGAATTAATTGGCATGAATTTTTGAATGGGCATTGGGCTACTTATTCAGTTATCACACTATCCATACACTTTTGAGAATATAGTGATATACTATTTACTTGTGAACGCAATGTCAAGTACCCAAGAGAGTATTAATTATGCCGAATTTATGGATGATGACTTATTGATAATGAACTACATGGTTTCCTTGTGCATGGAGTCAAATGCTATTTAATGTTCATAGTGTTCTTGGTTGTTCGTTTTTACCCCTTATTTTATTTTCTTAATTTGCTCGAGGACGCGCAATGCTTTAAGTTTGGGGGATTTTACCCTTTGGGGGAAACAAGTTTGGCGCTTATTAACGAACCAGAACTCCGTGGCTGCTCATATGTTTAAAGCCAGATATTTTTCATCAACTAATTTGCAGAATGCACAGATTGGTTCAAATCATAGCTTTGTTTGGCGGAGTATCCTAGCTGCAAGAGATTTTGTTCTCCAAAATAGCAGATGGAAAGTGGGAAATGGTAAGAGTATTTCCATATGGCAAGATCCTTTGCTACCTGATATTAATCCATACGTTTCTTCTCCTCAAATGGATATGGCGGATGTCTCGGTCAATAGCTTAATGAAGATTGGCGCTTTGAATGGGACGTGGATATTATAATTGATATCTTCAATGATAAAGATCAACAATTAATATTCAATATCCCTCGAATCGAGTAGTGCTTGTGATACTTGGATTTGGACCTGGTAATAGTAGAGGTATTTATACAACAAATCGCTATAAATTGTTGAGCAAAGATATGGATGATCAATTTAATTTTGATCATTTATTTGATCGGAAGAATTTTGGAGGCTTAAGGTACCTGCTAAACCTAAAAACTTGGTTTGGAGAGCATGTCATAATTCCTTGTCTACAAACGATAGATTGATTTCAAGATATGTTTAACTATCTCCTCTTTGCCTATTTGTAACCTTGCGCACCGATAGTGTTGCACATGCGTTTTTTCCCGCCCTTGTGCAAAAACTTGCTAGGATTTGATCTTGCTTAATGGGGACTACTTGGAGCAGAGCACATTTACTGTCATGTATTAATATTGTGTGGCCAAAAATCTCAACTAATATGAAGTGCCGGTTGGTAATGGTGATGTGGGCTTTATGGCAAACCGTAAAATCGATAGTTTGGCAAATGAAAAATAAGACACCCTCAAATTGTCAACACCGCTATGTCGAGTTTACTTCAATGGCAAGCGGCTCAAGTTTAAACTGTTGATTGGAACATTTTACATACGGATGGAGCCATTATTTGGCAAAAAACCGCGAAGGAAGGAGCCTCAAATGCAATGTTGATGCATCTTTATTCTCAAGTTGTTCAAAACGGGATTTAGAGGTGTTATCGTGGGGATTGAACGGATGATTTATTGTTGCGATCCATGGACAACTCACTGCCCACTAATTCCAATGTGGTCAAGCTTTATGCTTCAAGGAGATTCTAAGTTGCTTAAAGAAAGGTTGGGAATCATCCTCGTCATTTTAGAGACAGATTCACTTCAAACTATCAAGGCGTTGAGGGGAAATTTGAATGATAATTCGCATTTTCCGATATCATTAAAGAATGTGAAGATCTTTTAGTTACTATGCCTTCAGTATCTTGTGTTTTTATTAGGAGATCGTGAATGTTGTTGCCGTTCTAGCTAGAGAGAAAAATTCTATGTCGATGACAATGAGTGGAGATCTATTCCTCCTCTTTTATTTGTAACGATTGCGATTCGCATGATTAATGAAATTCCTACCTTTTGATTTAAAAAATAAATAAAATATAAAGACAATTAATTTGATCATAAATTATGCGGTTAAACAATATAAAAATAAATTATTATTAACTATGAAAAATATTTTTATATACATTATATTTGATTAATAATAATTTTTGTGAATGTGAATTGTATCTATATTGGACATGTTTATCTATAAAAAAGAAACAATTTGAAAAAAATAATAACCGCCCAATGATGAATATTTAATGTACTATTTTTCAATGCAATCCATGATTAAGTCATTCCAAAATTCCAATATATTTTTAGGGTTTAGGGAGTTGAGCAGTTGTTAGAAATATTAAAGGACTTAAACAAAAATCATGTTTGTATAGAGCAACATAACTTTATGGAAAAATAAAAACTACTCTATTTTTATATATACATATATATCAAAAGAATATTGAACATACAAACTCATATCTAATACTACAAATGTACAACTTTAAAAGTCGAATATCAAAATACATTAATAAATATATAAAAAATAAGTTATATTAACATGAAAAGTACGTTAATAGATATAAAAATAATTTTCCATGTATAAAAAACTATTGTGAATATAATTTTCATACTAAATAAAATTTATTTTCTTCTTACATTAATATATATAATGCTATGTATGGATATGTTTAATATATATGTATAATATTTGGATACATAGTTTGAGATAGTTTCTTCAATTTAAATAATTATTTTTTTATTTGAATTTAATCAACTTAAATACAATTTTATGAATAAATTGGATAAGCCCAATTTATAACTATATATTATAAATAGTCAAAATACATGAATAAACAAATTGATGTCCAATTGCCAAATGTATATTTAAACCTCATTACAATATAATGAGTAAATATATCTTATATATTTTTATTTATTATGTTTATTTTTTTATTGTATATATACAATATTGGTGTTAAACCGAAGATCGCAAAAAGATGATTAACTTGATATATTACGCCAAAAAAACGGATCTAAAACAAAAAAGTTACTAATTTTTTTTTTTAAAAAAAGGAGAAAATATATATAATAATTAATGTTGTCCACACATATTTGGAAACCTAATTTTACATAAATCTATTTTTTATGTAACCTTAAAAAGTTTGTTCTAAAAATATACAACTTTAAAAAGTGATTATGAAATAAAGTTGACTATCAAAAATAATAAAATCACAAATATTTATTACTTTTTATTTTTCTATAGATTTTTATTACTTTTACTTAGAAGAATTTTTATTACTTTTTTTAGAAATGAAAAATGGGCGGGAAAATATTTGGTTACTATTTTAAGAATTCTCTCTTCATATATATATATATATATATAGATTCCCGAATCTAATGTGATCTTTTGGTATTATATATACCTTAAAGTCATTTCATGAAATTTTTTAATCAACTTATTAGAACAATTTCATTTTTTGTAATATACGGTTTTGTTAATAAGTTTTGGTGATCACTTACTTTTCAATTCTTTAAGTAGCCCCCTTTGGTTCAATAATTTACCTTCCTTTGAGAAGATGCACCACATGTGCCTATGCAACTGGCTTAGCTTTTCAATCCTAATTCTATTCATTTGTTTTTGCATTCATCATTCCCACAACGAATTGGTCAAAAGACCACTTAACCTAAAGTTGATCTTTTGACACCAATTGCCTTTAATTGCCATGATAAAGAAAACCCTTTTTCTTTCTTGTTTTTTAACTTTAACCAAAGCAATTTGAAACTATTTTAACATAAAGATTCCAAACCATTTCTTTACCAAAGAAAAAGTATATAGGAAACGAAAATTTTAATAAAAAATAGGTATTTTCATATATTTCATAAATTGAATTGGGAAAAGAATTGCAGTATCTGATTCTGTTCAACGTTACAATTCCATCAATCACTTCCCAATAAATTAAAATGTTAAGAGAGTTGAGAATGTAATTCCTTCAGGGTCAGCAAAATGTGCAGCCCAAACCATATATACACAAAACTAAACCATTATTGCCTACAAAATCTAACCTACCAAGTCCTAAAAAAATTCCATCTATTATAGTTATACCCATATCTCAAACTCTACCAAATAACCACTTAAAGGGACGTTGCAAAAAACAGAACCCCATCATCATGAATCAAGAAAATAGAGACTAAGGAAGCAAATCATCTCCAAACAAGTAAAGCATCCTCTCCACCGCCCAGCTAGGCGGCTGAGCCGGCGGCGGCAGAGGGCTGACGGCGATCAGCGAAGCCCGGCAAAGCGGACACGTCAACCGGTTATCGTACAACAGCCATTTCTCTAGACAGTTTTTGTGAAAAACATGGCAGCAATTGCTCAGCTCCCAAACCTGGCTGTTCTTTTTCAGCCTGTTCAAACAAACGGCGCACGACGAATCGTGGCATTCCGGCAGGCGGTGCTCGATTTCTCCGAGCGTAGTCAGGGACAGACTGTCCCTGACTATCCTCAAATTCGACGACGACGAAGACGAAGAAGATGAGCAACATGACGAGGAGTTTGGAGAAGAATGTGTAAAAGAATTAGTCAAGAGATTGAGTGCAAAGGACAATAGCCATCTTGTGATTGCAAATATGAGAGCTGCTTTACACAGCACAAATTGATCACTCCCAGCCATAGAAAATAAAATATATCTCTGGAAACCTTAGATTACAAGTGAAGGAAATTGTGGGGGGGAAGTTTTCAATAGCAAGAAGTGGTATATATATAAGTAAAATGTTGAGGGATCAAATCAAGCTTTACAAAGTGGGTGACGTTTTTTGGGAGGTGGGTGGGGTGGGTGACGTTTACTTTTTTGCTGTTTATTTGTTTTGGCTTTTTGAGAGACCAGTAAGAATAAAAACTTTACAAAAGATGACACTTTAGCATTTGGGCAACAAAAGATGACACTTTACAGCCAAAACTTTGATCATAGAAGGTGTGCTAATGACATCCACAGTGGCAAAATGCTAAAAAGATGGCATTTTTACACATCAGATCTACTTCACACTTCCACCTTTTGGAAAAACCTTTCTGATGGCAGCAAGTCAGCAAATTGGAAACACCGTGTTTATCTTACGAATCAAAATAGGGTGAATATACAAAGCTTATCCAAATAATAAAAGTAGCTTTATAGTGCAGATTTTTTATAACTAAAGTTATCACACAAAATGAAAGAGAGGTGCCTGCATTTTGATTTGGGAATAACTTTACCACTTATCAGAATCTATATCCAACTTGCTTTAGTTATTGGAAGGCTTATATGATAATATGATATCTTTGAAAACCCCACACTTCAACAATTCAAGTGTTATCACCCCAGAAAAGCATAAGACCGTTCAATTATAAATCCAAGAGCATTTGTGGTTCTAGCATTCAGCTCATAAGCATATGAGAATCACTAAAGTAACAATGAATAAACGATGACTTTTAATGAATTCAACGAAAAACACCTCGTTTCTAGTATCTCAGTACAGTGTCATAATGAAAACCACATGTGATTAGGTAAACATTAATTAAAGAATAGTCATTTTAAGTTGAAAAGTATGATAATCCAACCATATCAAGACCACATGATTTTGCAGATAGGAATCTGCAGATTTTTACACATCATATTTCATGTGGAAACATCATGCCCACCTTATCCACCCAAAAAGGTACAAACATGCACATGCACACAGACACATGCATGAACACAGAAGATGAGGGGAAATGTGTATCAACATAAGAACTAATCAGGATTAATTACAAAAACAACCATGTGTATCAGTATATTTTTAATTTAAAGCAACCTTCAGCTCATGCAGGGGATACTGTAAACATCTTGAAATGACAATTCACATTATTGAGTAATTGAGTTTACATACGTCCGAAAACTGTTAGTGCAAGATCCAGGCAATAACTGGAACTGAAAATGAACAAGATAGAAATATAAAACATCATTAAATCTGGGAATGGTTCTTCTACAAGAGCCTACCCATATCAGTTTGTTACACGGATGGCATAGTAATTTACAGAAACCTTGACCACATGGGGGGTTATTGCAATATCAAGTTCTCTTGGAGTTTTCTCTTTCATCTTGACAGCATATAGGCGAATCTCAGCAAAAGTTGGAACAAGACCAGTAATTGCTCAATACCAGCTTTTTACAGTTTAACATAGAAACCGGGTGTTAGTCACGAACCACATGAGATTGCATATCTTCTTCCATCTTCTTTTTCATCCTGTACTGCAATGTAGCAGGAGCACAATCTATAGGTGTTTCACCTGAATAAGAACAACATGACAGCCAAAAAAAAAAAAGTCAATATATCACATTTCATCTTTCTCTGTCACTCAGTTAAAACAATATTTATTTCTGAATGGCGATAAAAAGCCCATACGGAGACTTCCACTGATAACCTAATCGGCACCGTCTGACAAAATTATCTCAGTCCAGCATAGAAAGCCATGTTTAGTTTCAGACTGGATATTGGATAGAACAAATAGACTACCATATTCAATAGCTTGATGACTTACTAAATCACATCCTTGCACTAGATGACTAGTATGACTACCACTACTCTCTTTTTTCTGGAGCAATTGATATGTACCTTGCATTTTCAATAATTATTCTTTCACCAAAACATCAAAACACATAATGTTTCAAATCATTTACCTTGTGAATTCTTGCAGTCCAAACTTGCTCCCTGATCTATGAGGGCAAATGCTATCTCAGTCTGATTGAATACTGCTGCCTGCATTATTATATAAGTCAAGTGAGAGGTAAATTAGATGCACACACCTTTCCGTTCACTACAAATAATTGAGGTGGGGGGGGGGGGAGTGGAAGAGTACCAAATGCAATAAAGACGAGCCTTGCTTGTCACGATAATTTGCATCAACTCCCTACAAATTTGATAATTTTCATTTTTATATTAGAAAAGAAAAAGGCGTAGTGTACCATTCAGAATTAATGAGAAAAGAAAAACAAAGTACCTGACTCAAAAGCTTCTTAGCAGCAGCTGTATCACCATTTTTTATTGCTTCTCTTAAGCCCTAAGCATTAAGCAAAATTAGAATATTACGTATATATCAGGAATATAATGTTCCTGGTTCGCTTATTCTACTAGAAACAAGCATGCAAATGTACCTCTCCAGTAACTTCATAATTGATGGATGATATATCCACAGAACTGTTGGCAACTTGACCAGTATTGAAAAGAGTACTGCAGAATTTTCACTTCACTTTAACATCTCACGAAGACAAATAATATTTCAAATATACAGAGGAAATCTCCTAATGAATGCTTGGGCTGATTATACCAGAAAGGAAGAAAAAATGATCGGGTTAAGAATTATATGGTCATGCTTTCCTATTAGATAAATGCTACTGTACTGAATGGTTTCCCACTTGGTAAATGCCTTATCATAGCGCTTTAGATTCATAAAAGAAGAAATCTGATTGCTTTTTTACATGGTTTTTGAAGCTTTAACTGTAATTATGTGATGCAATAAAACACTTTGGTACAATATACAAGGATTCCAACAGAGATGACTAGTTTTCATTTCCTGATTATTTAATTCTCAAATGCCTCTCAGAAGCACTTAATACTGCTGTTCTTCACATTGTTTATTTGCAGGCTTACACTTCTAAGTGTTCTAACTATCCAATACCTCCTAGCATATCACTGACCCGTATGGTTTTCACATCAAAATCTGTTGTAATTTGAAGACGTGGAAGAAACTATCCCTAACATTACAGTTAGTCATCAATTGTGTAAATCTATCATTTTACATTATAATGTGTAACAACGGGATCTTACAGATTCATGCAGATAAATTGGTAACATCAGCATACCTTTGCCTACTGTTTGATGTTGAACCTCTACTTTTAGGAGTTGGCTCGGTCTTTTTCAGTTTTGGGACTGAGTTAAGTGAGGAATTTGAGGTAATAGTTAATTGCTGTAATAAAAAGGAACTTGTAAGAACTACGAAGTTCACTGAGAACGAGTTGGTAGACACAGATCGATTCTTGCCTGTGGTGCCATAGAATCCTTCGGAGGAGCTGGTGCTTCACAAATGCACAAAGGCATTCCACACTTGCATTCTGAAATGCCCGGAAAAGGAGATTTTTCGGTGCTAACTTCAGGTTTGGTATCTGAAACTGCACTGATATCTAATCTTGAAATTGAATCTGTTACAGCATTAACTTCATTTGGAGTAGCTAGTACACCATCTTTCTGCAATCTTCAGAAAAAATTGCAAATATGAATAATTAAAACTCGAGACGAGAAAAAGACATGTGCATTGTAAAAGATAGGAACAACAGCATTGAAGCTCACAAGCTCCATGCCATGCCACAATAATATAATCGGCTAGGGAAAAAAGACCAGCACTTATATTAATAAAACAACTACAGAGTACCATTTTCAAAACAAAAATTGGTCAATGAAAGTGCAGAACTATGCCAGTTTCTAAACAAAATACGGAGGCATTAATGTAGTCATCCTTCATGGTAATGCCTGAAAGAATACAAAACTTCTATAGTCCTCAGCTAAACCTAGTTTCCAGAGTCAAAAAACAAGACACCCAACCAACAATATAATGCAAAAAAAATGAAAAGAAAAGAAAAGGTAATATAAAAGAAATACGTTGAGCAGGTAATATAAAATCTACTATTTACAAAGCCAATACCCTGGACTTGAAGATCCATAACCATGTACAAGTAAAATTACCTTGAGCCATCATTAAAACAATCAGCGCAAACACGCACGCTTGAATGAATACCAAACTGTGGCAAGGCCTGAAAAAAGGAGGAGAGGTTAAGGATTTTCACATGTTCAGACATACCTACTGTGTGTGTTCTGTAGACTTCATACCATTTGGTCCGATGAATGTTCGGCGCATAAAGTTCGGCCACAACGTCGGCAATGATGCTGCATACACAGAATGCATGGTAACGCAATATATAGTCCAAAAAAAAATTACATAAATATGGATCGAATTGCAACTCAAAAGATTCCTATAGAAGAAAACTTTGAATACAAAGTCACAGGCAAAACAGAAGGAAGCGTATTAAAAACTCTTATATATTATAGCATCCAACAGTGCCAAAGTTTCCACTTTAAGCAAGAAGAATGGTCTTTTATCTGGATTCCAAAATAGAGAAGACTACGGCACCATGGTATGATAGAAAATTAACCAACACTTTCTCACTTAAAACATAGGGAACAAAGTCCCCAGGATTTGAAGGAGGGACATGGGCTCCTAGCATGAGATTACCTATTCCACTTTGTGTATTCTACTTCCTATTCCACTCAGACGATTGGCATCATAAACATGTGATGTTGATATTTTAGATGTATTTACATGTGTCAATCATCCAATGGAGTGGAATAGGAAGTGGAACATGACATGAAATTTTGGTGAATTTCATATACCCTATTGTTTGGGCCTAACTATTACAATTCTCAAATTAAGAAAGCAGATTGGATGTGGCATGGGTTGTTAATTTAATAGGCTAAGGTTAATTCTTGGCCCGTCAAATTAATAAAAATGGGTTGTGTAGTTAATTAGTTAGCAGATGGGATTGACCGATTGAGAACTGTTCTAGATTGACAGGCAAGAATTACTAATTGATTCACACTCTATCCCGCCAGTATGCTACAAAAAGGAGGCTACACCACGATACAAGGCAATCTACACTTGATAAAAACACTTCGACAAGTTCTACGGCATCTTCAGTTTCAATGTTTCTCAAATCACACATCAGTTTAGGTTTCTTTAAAATTCGATATACAGGCAAAAGTATTGATTTATTCCAGTTGACTTTATTGCAATTGATCCATTTGAGGTCACCATAAGTCTATAACTTTCCTTCACGCTCTACTGTTTTTACCTGCACCAGTAGATATGTTTACTTGCACATTTTACTCTCAAGTGCTTATCTTCAGCATTTTGATCTGCTAAACTTTTTCATCTCAACCATTTTAGACATTTGAGTCATCGACAACTTTGGCTGAAGATAGAAAGTCAATTTTCAACTGTAACTAAATCTTCCATTTTTCAGATTTCTAAATAAAGAAATTTAGAAAAAATAGCAATTCAACCAGATTTAAAACATCTCAACTCTTTACTTGCCCCCAGGACACATTTAGGCACTTCGAACCTGCCCGAGCGAGGGTTGTTTCCTGATGGGTTCATACGGTCGGTAGAAGTCCTATTTATCTAGGCACCAAACCAGAAAGGTGTTTGTCCCACTTCAATCATTAGATTGGTTAGAAGTCAGCAATTCAACATCCACAGCATTTAAATGCAGTTGAGGTTGTTGAAATAACATCCTCACAGCCAATTGAACAAATTTGCTGACTTAAGGAGCAAAACACCCACATAAGTTTTCTCTCTAGTTACCCATATTGCTAACAATATGATTAAAATGGCAAATCTATGGTACTCTTTATCCCTCGTAAATAACTCAAATTTACATTCTGCATAATCTTACATAATAATATAAATATTAGATCCGCATTTCAAATATGTTTTTTTCTATTTCAATTTCAACCACCTAATGTACTACTTAAATTCATTCTTGACAAACCTTATACATGTTTAGTGTGTCAAGATCCAAATTCTTCTTTCTCAATACTTGGATCTTCGCCAATCACCAACCTCTCAATTTAATTCTTGCAACTTATATCGCTCATATACTCACTAAGATTTTCATTTTGTATTTTACTCTATAGTAGTTTACATATAGAACCTTCATTTCAGATACTTCATTTCAAAATTAATCAGTCATTAAAAAGGATTACTATATAGTCCATTTCTAACGAATTTTCTGCCTGCTTGAGCTTTCAAGTTTCAAATCTGAAATCTCCTTTCTGGATAACTAGCTCTCCACCAGAATGTCAATTTATTCTTTAGAAAACTATACCAAGCAGGTGCTCTAATCATAGAAAGTTCATAAAAGAGCAGGAAGATAGCCAAATCACTTCAATTTCATGGAGGTAAACAAAGAATAAAGGTAAGACTCACCATGCTGATGTTCGAATGCTAATTGATTGAATTTTATATCTAACCCATATATCATCATATACTACTGGTATTACAGGTATAAGAACAGCTTCAGATTTAAAGTATCCAGAATAGATGTGAGCATCTGAAGCAGTTTTGGTGGTGTTGAGGGCTTCAAATAATTCACTCAAACATTTAATCTTAACAACTGTTGTCTAAGTAAACCACAAACTAACCCAGAGACCATGATGCAGGATCAACCAAATTCGTCTAACATTTTATGTTTGAATTAAAAAAAATTAATAAACCTCATCATCAAAATAATTTTCTAGTAACTGAGATTTTAGTGCCTACTCAAACCTACTTTGCTCCTTTTAAATCCATTGACTCAATTACACATATAAGCATCTCAAAATTACATTGGATTCAACTTATTCTTCACTAAATGCTCAAAATTGTATTGCAACTTGACAAGTCAAAACATAGAGTTCCCCAAATAACTAATTATGGAACAATTCAGAACCCCACTCCCTGTTTAGATGTGTATTTAGCCAATAGGATATGTTCCTTGTTAGGGAAATAAGCGCTTTCCTGTGTGATGGTTTATTAATTAATTCATTAAGTGAAAGAAAGGTCAGTGATTACAGTAACCCCACTAATCTCACGCCCACACCCTGTTCTGTCTAAACTTGTGTTTCTATTAAATGTAGGTGGACTATCAATTATCTATAACCCAGTGAATCAACCTATTTTCATTTCTATTACAGCATTTAGACCTTGACCCAGTAGACTAAGACAAATTGACATCATATGTGCAAAACCTCCTGCAACTTTTCTGTTTTTATTTCCTTAACTGCAAAGCACACTTATCGGCTTTAAAAAGTTAAGTTTGCAATTCCCAATGCTAATATTCGATCCAACCTTGTATCAAAGTATGTCAGGAAACAACTAGCCTTTGGGTTCCCACCAACTGAATCATGAACCCGCCTCAGTAGTACAAGAAGTTTCTCCTTCTCCTTTTCAAAGTCAAGCACTAAACTACCATGTTCACAAATCAACGCGTATTATATTTCTGGAACCATTGCAAAGTTCATTTCCCAGGTTTTACTTAATCTATCTTAACTGATAATTGTGCAAATACATCACGCAGCATTCCCTTATCCAAGATAACTCAAATAACCTATGCCTTTTTGGATAGAAGGATAAGGCGTCCTGTTATAAAGCATATATAAACGATTAAATCATTCAGCTGTCAATTGTTCTGACCATTAACCAAATACGTGTGCATTTTACAGATTCAACCAAAACTCCGATCAAATCAATCATTGCGAAACACAATCACCCCAATCTCTATCAAACGAGAAAAAACTACAACTATTCCATATTGAACGCACTCAAAATATTACAGGTACCTACTAAATCTGTACAGATGATCATAATCCGATTCTACAAGTGGTTAATAAAAAAAAATAAAAAAGAAAACCACGATCGTTTTAATAAAGTAAAAGGACAAAAATCGACATAAAGTAACTCGAACTAAATTTGGACATCAGAATTCAGAGAATCACCCGGCGGCGAAAGGTAGAGAAGCTGCATTTGCAGACATCGCAACGAGATGCTTCCTGGAAGGGCGGGGGCTCCATCGCCATTTTCACCACTCTGCGACACTCTCTTTCCTCACTGTCTGACTTCAATTTTGTTTGATCAAAAAAAACTTTTGTACTAAATTTTCATATTTATATTTTCTCATCAAACAAATTTTGCTTTGCCTCCTGGACCGTTGATTCGATTTCAACTAAATCCAAATTTCAACCGTCCACGTGGAAACCTCATACATTATTCTACTTTGGTCCCTTTATTTGTGTGGGTGTGTCAAATGACCCCATATCGTATAAGTAAAGAGTTCAAAGTTCAAACTCTCTTTAAAATGAAGTTCAAATACCAAATATTTATTTCATTAGAACACATTTTTATGTTACTAGTATTTAAGAGTTTAACAACTCTTTTTTGAGATATTCATGCTCCAAAAATATTTGATGGACCATCCAAAATATAGGTCAAATCATTTATTTTAGATAGTGTTCCATTCTTATTTCAATATCACTAACACATGCTAAGTATATAAATATCATCAATGTACTATTAGCATCAAATAACATGAATTGATGATATTAAAAAGGAAGAAAAAATACCATTCGAAATTAAAGATGAGATAGGGATAGCAATAGGTTTTAGGATGGGTTCAATGCATAGACGAAAGACTTTAAGGGATAAAAAAAATACAAATTTAATTGTTATTTGTTCCGATTTGGATTAATAATGAAATATCATGTGTTTTTTAATTGTTTAATATCATTTTGATGGATCTAAGAGCATCTTTATCATAAGACCCTTGAGAAAAGGGAAAAATACCCAAATTGTTTTTAAAATCTTGGACCAACTTGAAGTCCATATTGAGTCTTACCGATGGATGATCATTGATCATAATGAAAGCTTACACATGTGAATAGTTTTTTTTTCTCCATGATATGTGAATAGTTAGGATGTCTAACAATGGATGAACAAAACACTCGTTGTTTATAGAGAATCTTATTTTCACCTGATATAAATTTTTTTAGTGAAGTCATTGTTAGAATTAATTAATGAATTACTATTATTGTTATTTTCTTGTATTGTTAAGGGTAATTTGGGCTTTTTATATTTCTTGTTGCCCTAAGTGTATTTATACTCCCTCCTCCCCATTTTGCTTGTAGTTATTTTTCTTCATCAAGTGCAAGAACATTTATTCTCTCAATTACAATGTATATTTTCAATTAATCTTTCATGGCATCAGAGCAAACTGTATATCCATACAGTTTGTTCGGAGTAGATCGGAGTTGAGCGACACAGTTTGTTCAGTAGATCGAGGCAGATAGAAGCAGATCAAATCATATCATTCAGAATAATCGCGTTGGTTGGCAGATTCATGGTTCTGATATTTTGGGTAACCTTCCTTAATACTAATTTTTTGCCAAATTTTTGGATCTGAATCTGTTTGGTTTGTTAGGATCTGGCATTTTGATTTTTGTTGGTTTTGGTTGTTCTTGTTGTTGGTTGTGCATTATGGCTTCTGAGAAGAATGATTCATTGAAATCTATTGATGTTCAATTGGATGGTAAAAACTATATGTGTTGGAGTTATGTGATTAAAAAAATTTGAGGGCAAACGAATGTAGAATATCATAAATGGGACTCAAACTAAACCTAAGAGTGAGAATAATGACAAATATACTGAACAACTTGGGGCTTGGGAGGTTAATAATTCTAAAATTATTACATGGATTAGCAATTCTATTGAGAGTTCGATTAGTATGCAATTGGCAAAATATGATACAACAAGAGAAGTTTGGGAGCACTTAGAACGATTGTACACCCAATCAAATTTTGCTAAACAATATCGCTTATAAATGGACATTCGAACTCTTTGTGAAAATATATGAGTATTCGTGAATTCTATTCGACATTGACTAATCTTTGGGACCAACGAGCTCGACGAGAATCGGTAGAGCTTAGTGCATTTGCTCCTTATATTGCTCGTCGCGATGAAAAATGGTTGGTTCGATTTCTTATGGCGCTCGTGATGATTTTGAGTCTTTGCGGGCAATATTTTGCATCATAGTCCTCTTCCATATCTTGATTTTGTGGTTAATGAACTAATTGCTGATGAAACATGCCACAAGTTTATATCAGTAAAAGGGAACTTTCCAACACCGAATCCATCTGTCTTGGCTGTTCCAAATTGCACACCACACAGGTATCCTAATAAGCTAAATCCCAAAGTTGTTGCTCCAGATGAATGTAGCTTTTGTAGAACTCCAGGACATTGGAAGGCTCATTGTCCGAAGTTGATGGGTTGCCCAGCCCCGCGTGCTCTTCCATATCCTCAGTTTTCTCAACGTGGTCCTAGGCCACCTCCACTGCATAACACTGCTGCAGTTGCACCACCATCGGACTCTTTCAAATGCGAGTTGCTTCACCATCTACTCCTACTACAGATTCTCTCTATGAGCAATTCCCAAAATTCCTCAGTCTTCAACCACATGTTATGTCTGCTGCAAGTTCATCAGCTCTGACTCCTCAGGTATATCTTCCTCTATTTGGTTATAAGACTCAAGAGCTTCCCATCAAATGTCCCCCAGTGCAGAATCTTTTGTTTCTATTTCTCCCTCAAACTTCGTGTCTTCTGTCGTTTCTCCACATGTGTCTCTATCTAGTGTTTATCATATTCCTCAGATTACTTTAAATCTTGTTTCAATTGGTAAATTATGTGATTCTGGTTATTCTGTGACTTTCTCTTCTGATTCTTGTCGTGTGTAGGATCCTCACTCCCAGAGGCTGATTGGGACAGGTCATAGGAGTGGAGGGTTGTATATTTTGGATGAACTTCGTGTACCAGATGTTGTAGCCTCTACTTTTGAATCTTCGTCTGATTTTTATTTATGACATTCTCGTTTGGGTCCATCTTCGTCTGATTTTTATTTATGGCATTCTCGTTTGGGTCATATATCATTTTCTCATTTGAAGTACTTAGCCTCCACTGGATTGTTAGGGAATTTGAAAAGTCATGATATTTCGGGTTGTAGTGGTTGTAAACTTGCTAAATTTTCTGCATTTCCATTTAGTAAAAGCATGTCCATTTCTACTGCACCATTCGATTTGATTCATTCTGATGTTTGGGGACCTTCTCCCATTGCCACAAAAGGAGGATCACGATATTATGTTTCTTTTATTGATGATCACACACGCTATTTTTGGGTTTATTTGATGAAACGTCATTCTGATTTCTTGGGAATTTATACCTCTTTTTGAGCTCTTGTCAAAACACAGCATTCTGGCTGATTTATAAAGTGTTTTAGTTGTGATTTGGGTGAGGAATATACCTCTAATAATTTTCGTGAAATACTTGCTTTAGATGGAACCATATACCAAACTTCTTATACTGATACTCCCGAACAAAATGGTGTTGTTGAAAGAAAACATAGACATATCATGGAAACAACATGTTCTCTTTTATTTTCTGCCTCCGTCCCTAGTGAATTTTAAGGGCAAGCTGTTCTTACGGCTGTTTATTCAATCAATAGGATCCCTACCGCACATACCTGAGGTGTGTCACCATTTGAGGAGTTATTTGGTTACGCTCCTGATTACTCTTACTTACGAGTATTTGGTTCTACATGTTTTGTTCTTCGTCCTCATGTTGAACATAGTAAATTGTCTTCTCATTCTGCTATGTGTGTTTTCTTAGGCTATGGGGATGGTCAAAAAGGATATCATTGTTATGATCCGGTTGCACAAAAATTATATGTGTCACGTCACGTTTTCTTTCTTGAGCATATTCTTCTTTTCTCCATTCCATCCAACTCTCACAATGTGTCTAAATCGGATCTTCTCCATATTGATCCTTTTGCTGGTGATATTGATGATATTTCTGCAGATAATGGTATCGATGCTTCTACTCTCTCTCATCCTACGACTATTTCTCCGCCTCCTGGGACTGTGGATCCTACTCCCGTTATCCCTCACGGGTTCGTAAGTCTACTCAATTACCAGATTTTGTCTATTCTTCTTATTCACCATCTTTTACATCTTTTTTTGTTATTTATTCACAATCTCTCCGAGCTAACTGCTTACAAAGAGGCAGTTCTTGATCCTCTTTGGCAACAAGCTATGACCGAAGAACTGTCTGCTTTGTCAAAAACTGAAGGATTTGGTACCTCTACCACGAGGTAAAAATGCAATTGGTTCTCATTGGGTGTATAAAATCAAAACTAAGTCTGATGGTTCTATTGAGTGGTATAAGGCACGATTGGTTGCTAAAGGATTCTCTCAACAAGTATGGTTTGGATTATGAGGAAACATTTTCTCCCATTGCAAAGATGACTACAATTCATACACTTATTATTGTTGCATCTGCTCGTAAATGGCATATATCCCAGATGGATGTCAGAAATGCATTCTTGAATGGAAATCTTCAAGATGAGGTTTATATGGTTCCTCCTCCTTGTGTGGTCCATAATCCAAGAGAGGTATGTAAACTTAAGAGAGTTTTGTATGGTCTCAAATAAGCACCTCGTGCTTGGTTTGAGAAGTTCTCGGTTGCTCTTATTTCTCTTGGATTTTGTCGTAGTGATCACGATTCTGCTCTCTTTATCAAGAACTCTTCAGATGGTCTTATTGTGCTCTCATTATATGTTGATGATATGATTATTACGGGTAGTGATGTTGATGGGATTGCACTATTGAAATCAGAATTGTCATCTCTGTTTGAAATGAAAGATATGGGTTCTCTACGATACTTTCTAGGTATTGAGGTAAGTTGGTCACCTAAAGGTTATCTCCTCTCACAGTCCAAGTATGCAACTGGTATACTTGAGCGTGCTCGTCTCGTTGACACTCGCACTGTTGATTCTCCCATTGAAGTCAATGTTCGATATTCTTCTTCAGATGGTACACCTTTGGCAGTTTCTACTTTGTATCGTGCTATTGTTGGCAGCTTGGTTTATCTCACTATTACACGCCCAAATATTGCTTATGTTGTTCACATTGTTGGTCAGTTTGTTACTTCTCCTACCACTGTTCACTGGGCAGTTGTTCTTTGTATCTTACGATATATTAGAGGCACCCTCTTTCAGAGTCTCTTATTTTCGTCTACGTCCGCTTTAAAGTTGTGTGCCTTCTTTGATGCCGATTGGGCCAGTGACTCGGTAGATCGTAAATCTACTACCGAATTTTGTGTTTTCCTTGGGGAGTCTCTTATCTCGTGGAAGAGCAAGAAACAGATGTTATCTCACGTTCTTCTACTGAAGTTGAATATTGGGCTATGGCTTCTACTATCACCGAGATCGTTTGGTTACGATGGCTTCTTCGATATGGGTGTTTCTCTTCTCCAACCCACTCATATGTACTAAGATAATATGAGTATTATTCAAATTTCCCACAATTCGGTATTTCACGAAAGGACAAAATATATTGAAATTGATTGTCACGTCACTCTTCACCACCTTCAACACAACATTATAACTTTGCCGTTCATTTCCTCCTCATCACAGATTACAAACTTCTTCATCAAAGCACATCCGCTTTCGCATTTTTATTTTTTGGTTAGCAAACTCTCATTGCTCCTGGCAGCCGCATCTTGAGTTTGTGGGGAGGGGGTGTTAGAATTAATTAATGATTTACTATTATTGTTATTTCCTGAGTAAATAGGGAAAAGTAGTCACATAGGATAGATCAACTTCTTTTCTAACCTGACATATAAGAAGCTATCTTTTCTACCCACTTTTATAGTTCTTTTACCCAAATACCCTTCACACTTGAATACAAACGCAAAAAGTAGGTGGGGTCATATTTTTCTCTCACATAAAATATATTTTCTTTATTTTCAGATTTTTAACACAAGTTTTAGTTTTATTAAAAAAAATCAGATTTTTATAAAATCGTTTAGTATAAAAAAATAACTTTTTGAAAATAATTTTGACTTTTATTATTTTATAATTTTAAGATATTTTAATTAAATGACAAATGTTTAAAAAAAGTGTATATTTTTTTTTATTTTCATATTTAATTTTTTGTAATTTTTTATTTTAAAATGGCTTCGATTCTTTTTTTTGTTTTTTTACACTAATTATTGTGTTTATTATATTTTATTATTTAGATTTTAAAATAATTTTGTGGATTTTTTTAACTTTTTTTAATAAATTGTAAATACTTTTAAATTTATTGAAATAATTTTCAAAATTAATAGATAATTTTTCATAATTTTCAAATAAGTTATCACGTTATGAAATAAGTTTTCGCGGTATGAAATAAGCCATATCACGGTATAAAATAAGTTATCACGCTATAAAATAAGTTATCACATTATCATGTTATGAAATAAGTTCTCACGTTATGAAATAAGTTATCCCTTATGAAATAAGCTCTCACGGTATGAAATAAGCCATATCATGGTATAAATAAGTTATCACGTTATGAAATAAGTTATCACGTTATGAAATAAGTCATATCACAGTATAAAATAAGTTATCACATTATGGAATAAGTTATCATGATATGGACTCTTATATTTGTCAGATTTGAACATATCAAAAAGTAAAGGTTATTTTGGTTATTACGGGTAGAAAATAGGTGCTTTTAAAAAGGTGGGTGAAAAGAAGTTTCACTATCCAATGTAGTACTTTAAAAATCTCTCTTATTTCTTCTATTGTTAAGGGTAATTTAAGCTTTTTATATTTCTTAGGTGTATTTATACTCCCTCCTCCCTATTTTGCTTGTAGTTATTTTTCTTCATCAAGTGCAAGAACATTTATTCTCTCAATTGCAATGTATATTTTCAATTAATCTTTCAGGACATGAATATTTAAAAAATATGAGATCTTGATCGAGGGTCATCACGAAGAACCTAATATGTATTAATTTGCCAGGTCATTTGTAAACTCAAAATATCTTAAGCTTGAATCAGATACACTTTCCCTATTAATATTTACTTGTTTATTTAATTTATTTAATTATTAATCCATAAAAACAGTTAATTGGATCAAATCATTAAAAAATGATCAACTTACTGCACTAGACACTTGGGCCTAATTAATTACATCAAGCCACAGTCTCATATATAAATAATATATTCCTAAATCATTATTAATTAAGTATAATTTACATACTTAGAGGGTGTTTGGCTAAGCTTATTTAGAAGATCTTATAAGCTCCTACATCTTATAAGATATTTTTATGGCTTATAAGATGTCAAATCTTATTTTAAGAATAAGTTGTTGAAGTGTTTTGATAAAATAAGATGGTGTAGCTTTTAAGATGTTAGTAATGTCAAATTTTTAATTAAAATAGTCAAAGTTAAAGAAGGTTGTTAAAATAAGATCTTATTTAGAAAAAAGTAGAATTCCCCATATTTTTTAAAAACAACTTATAAGCTCTGTTGATGAGTTTTTGATTAAAAACAAATTCCCTATTAATTAGCATTTAACAACTAATTTAACACCCACCTTCCCATTATCTTGTAAGTGGTTAAGTGGGTTAAGTGACTTGTACTTTTAGTGTTATTATATAAAAAGGAGCAAAAGGTTTTCTTATTAAGAAAAGTACATACATACGTACATTACATATATTGCTACTCTTAATCATCACTACTCTTTCTTTTTCTACATATACAAGCCTTCTCGATTACTCTAATAAATTATTCTTCTACAAACTATTCTTCTAGTTTTGTAGTCCCAAAAAAAAAATTCATCAACTGTCGGATTTTTATTCTTCCTCTATTAATTTGAGCACTGAGTATACAAGTGGTTCGAGGTTCTCTTTACTGCACACGAGAGTACCATTGGGTTGTCGAATCTTGGGAGAGAGACGTGCTATCAATGTATTTACCAGTGCAGTGAGGCATTTCCTCTCTAAAGAGAGCGCTAAAGTGTGCTTCGATCCAGACTATTCTAAACTCGACTCCTATTTCATTTTTGGCTATTGTTGTTAATATTGTTGTTTGTTCCTAAATTAGTAAAAATTCTATGTTGTCTTTGTGCTTAATTTCCAACAAATTTAGAGAGGAAAGCTAATTGTTTCTATTAATTTAGGATTATTTTCTACTTGCCGAACATGGATTTTCTTAAATCATTGTCTAGCAAGCCTAAAAATTTTGATGGAATTTTGTTTTTCAGTGGGTTTTTTTTTGCCATTCCCATCAAACCAAGATATTTTTTAGCCATCTTTTTCAAACACATCTTTTTTTAGCTATTTTGGGGTATGAAAAACCCAATTTGCTCTTGAGTCAATTTAACTGCACAAAGATACACATCCCTGTGACTCGACATCGAGTTACTGTAACTTGACATTGTACTGTAACTCGATGTCGAGTTACAGTGACTCGACAACGAGTCATAATAACTCGACATCTTGTTCTCACACTTATTATAATCCAGTTATTTTGTTTTTTTCCAAAAAATTTTGAATTCACATAACTTTTTCGTTTTAAATCCATTTTGCATGTATAATATATCAAATTAATTCTCTTTTTGATATATATAATTCATCACCCATATTGCATATTTAAAAACGAAAATACAGATTCAATTTTTTAAAAAAAGCTTGAAAGAAAGAGTGAGAGGATACATAGAGATAAGTGAAAGAGAGAAAATAATCCGGATATCAAACAAATATGCTAGAAGTGTATGGATGTCATTTTACACTCCAAAATGGCTAAAAAAAAAAATATGAAGATGGCTATTTTTCATCTTTACATTTTGGAAAGGGCTATTTTGACCCATTTCCACTTTTTTTTTTTTTTTGTATTGGAAGCAACAAATAAAATTTTGGTGGACTGATTTAGGATTGTTTTCTGTGATTCAAAATGGTCTTAAAGAAAATGGTGAAAGTTCTGCTACTAAGTCGACTGAGGCACCTACTAACAAAGATACTACTACAGACTCTAGGGGCAAAATTGATGGCCTTCCTGAAAAAGATATTCTTTGTCATGGTAGAATTTTGAGTATTTTATCTGGTAGTATGTATCATATTTTTTCTCATATCAAATATGCACTTGAATTGTGGAATGCACTTGATTGTCATTGTGGTACTGCTGAAAAAAAGGTCTCAAATGCGTGTATTGATGATTGGTTATATTTTCAAAATGGTTGATACTAAAAGTGTTTATGATTAGTTAATTGAGTTTGATAACCCCATTTATGATATGAAAGCAAAAAGGGTCAAACAAATTGAGTTTGTTTAAGTTTCTTCTTTGATTAAGAAAATATCACTGTCTTGGTCTGACTTTGCTAGGGGTCTTAAACATAAGCCTGCAAATTTTTCTCTTGAAGAATTATTTGTTGCTTTGAAAATTGAGGATAAACACTGTTCTTTCCAACAGTCTGAAAAACCTATTTTCCAAGCCAAGGCCTTAATTATTGAAAATCCTCACAAACCAAAGCCTATTTTGTTTCTAGAAATCTGGACCAAAAAAGGCTAATGGTGAAATCGGTAACAACAAACTCAATAACGATATGCCAAAAGGTAAGAATGGGAGTGTGGCTCGTGTCCTAGGAGAAGGCCAAGTTCTTAACTTTATCGTTGGGGAAAGTCTTATCTCTAGATGGTGTTTATCATATTCCAAAAATTAGGAAATTTTTTATTAGTGCGTCTTTATTAGTTAGAAATGGTTATAAAGTTGTTTTTGAATCCAATAAAGTTGTTATTTCCAGACATGCTCAGTTTGTTGGTAAAGATTTTATGTTGGATGGTTTATTTCCTTTCAGTGTAATGTCTTCTTCTAGTAATAAAATTTTTAATTCTTTTTTATCTATTGCTAATGTTGAATGTTGTGATACTTGGCATGGTAGACTTGGTCATGTGAATTTTGGTAAAACAAAAAGAATGATGCATTTAGATCTCATTCCCAGGTCTTCTATTAATGTGAATGAAAAATGTGAAATTTGTGTGCAAGCTAAGCAACCTAGGAAACTGCATAAATCACTAGAAAAAGAAACCAAATTGCGTGGATTAATTCACAGTGATATTTGTAATAGCAATCATGTCCTGACTCATGGTGGTAATCAATATTTCATTACTTTCATTGACGATTTTTCTAAATATTGCTATGTTTATTTAATTAATGCAAAAAGTAATTTCTTTGATAAGTTTAAGGAGTATAAAGTTGAAGATGAAAATCAACTTGAAAAGAAAATAAAAATTTTCCGCTCTGATAGGGGTGGTGAATATGATTATGATGAAATAGTTGATTTTTGTAAATTGTATGACATTGTGCATAAAGTGACATCTTCTTATTCTCTTCAATCTAATGGTATGGCAAAAAGAAAAAAAATAGGACATTACTTGACATGGTGAATGCAATGTTACTTAGTTACGTTTGCCTAAATTATTGGGGTGAAGCTTTATATTCTGCTTGTTTGATTCTCAATAGAGCTCCTTATAAAAATTCTGACAAGTCTCCTTATCAGTTATGGAAGAATAAAAAGTCTTCTCTTAAATATTTAAAAGTGTGGGGGTGTAAGTCCAAGTGGATACAATAGTCTAGAGGGGGTGAATAGATTATGCCGATTTTTCATGAGACGCCCTCTTTTACGAATGAACAAGTAAATGACAAGAATGTAAATGCGGAAATTAAACAATGCTCGGTGATTTATAGAGCTTCACCCCACCTAGGGACTACGTGCTCTACCACCCCGGTATATCCGAAGTGGATTTCAAAAAGAAAAAAAGATTTTATTAACAATTACCACAATTGTTACAACACCACCTTTGAAGATTACCACAATCTTCTTTCACCACATATGAAGATTACCACAATCTTCAACACCTAAAATCACCCAAGTGTGTTCTTACCACAAAAACACTAACAAGGATATCTTGTTTTGGATGATAGAAGAGAATTCAAGATTACAACTCAATAAATGAAGTATACAAACTTTAAGTGCAAGTGTAATCAAGAATAAAAAGCCTAGACCTCAAGATTATGCAAGTGCAAGAATTTAGGCTTATTACAACAAGAATATGAAATATGAAGGCTTGGAGAATTTTGCAGATTTCTTGTTGTTTTGATTGCTTGTGTTATTATATCTTGTGTCTTCAAATCTTCCTCTATTTATAGGAGAGTCTTCATAGACATAGGCTCCTCCTTCTTCACTTTTGTCTACAAAAAGAGGATCACCAGATGTAGAAATATTGTACAAATATCAAAAGCAAATCTTGCTGATAAGGATTGCAACGGTAGAAATTTTTCTTTGTCAAAAATAATACACAGGTGACCGATCACCCTATAGAAAATTTTGAACGTTAGATAGAATTAGTGCGATCCAGTGCGGATTCGGAGGGGGTCGACGGCCAGGTCAGGGGGTGTGACCGGTCGGCCTGCCTTGACCGGTCCCCTCCTCATTTTTCAACTCCAAAGATGTTCTGTTTCAAGTTTTTAATTCTCCAGTGCACCTCCGACCTCCAAATTGAAATGTTGTCCGATTTTTGTCAAAAATAAACTTCAAGAAATACTCCAAAAAATTAGTAAAAATATTTTAAATCAATTGGGAGTATTTGGACAACATTTAAAACATTGTTTTGATGTAAAAACCAATTAACACAAAATCATCAAAAGTATTGTCCAATTTTTATCGAATAATAAACTCTAAGAAATACTCCAAAAATTAGTAAAAATATTTTAAATCATTTAGGAGTATTTGGACAACATTTATAAATATTGTTTTGGTATAAACACATTTAAACAAAATCATCAAAATCTTGATAAAAACATATATCTAACAAACTCCCCCTTTTTGATGATTAGAAACCAAAACAATTTTAGGAAGTCGATTTTAAAACAAAACATATTTTTCGGTCTAAGACATCAATCCATTACAAGCAAGATTTACCATAAGTAAAACATACAAGGATAGGAGCAAAGATTTTTCAAAACATTTTTGCACAAGCTCCCCCTATCAACATGCATAACAAAAATAAGTAGAAGCAAAACAACTACAAGCTAAAAGCTTGAGTTTCATGAGCTTGAAAGCTCCCCCTGTCACAAAGACATCATTAGTCAAGCATAAAAGTCCATAATGCATCACATGGACTAAGTAACATTCACAGCTTTTGGCTTTTGAGAGCCCTAGCTTATAGCTTTTCTTGCGGGCTTGTTTTCGCTTCTTTGAGTATATGAGCGTTTTTCTTGTTTCTCCCTCTTTGGAATCATCAAAAAGAGTGTTAGCACGATAAAAACATCATACAATTATATCAAAGTGCGCAATTTTATCGATTTATCGAGCGTTTTGAAAATTGAAGCTTAAATTCCAAATAAAAGGGAAATATTGATCATTTGATTTGCAAAAGCTCATTTGATTGATAAAACATGATTTCAATAAATATATAAGACATTTGAAAGCAAATGAGTCATGTAAATGTTGAAATTTTCTTTGAGACAATTTATCGAACACGTTGTGGGCGTTAAAAATAGAAGAAGTTGTATAAAGCCCTTGTAAATGAATCAAGCCAAAAACATTTCATCACCAAATCAGTTCAAACACAATTCAATACATCATAAATAATAAGCTCATCACAATCATATGAAACTTCCATAAAAAATATAACAAATAAGTCACAATCTCAAGGGTTCAACCCAATTGAGCAAAGGAAGTAGAATTCTTACCATTCAATCGGTAAAGATGAGCAATGATGATGATAATCGAGCCTAATTAAGTCCAAGATATGAAATGTATGCAAGAAAACAATTTTTGAAGTGAAATTTGTGTGCAATTGGCGAAGGGGACGAAAAATAGCCAAAAAGAGTTAAACTGGCTAAGTATGAAGACAGGACCGTTTTTAACCAAAAATAGGCAGTGGGCGACCGGTCGACGGTGTGGGCGACCGGTCGAGGTAAGGTCCGACCGGTTGCCCTCACCCCAGTCAGCCCACTGTCTCAACCTGTTTTCCAAAATCCGAATTATCAACCAAAAATCTGATTTTTCGCCCATAAGTTTTAAAAACGTGCAAAATTTCAAACGTAAACCCCATTCAATATGCATTATGCCTAACCGAGCTCGTATAGATGCAAAAGTCTCGGAAGATAGCGGTTTTGTAAAAATGTCCGCCAATTGATCTTGAGATGGAACAAAAGATATCTCAATTTTTCGTTTTGAAATACAATCCCTTAGAAAATGATGTCAAATCTCAATATGTTTAGTACGGTTATGATGAATCGGGTTTTGAGCAATATTTATAGCGGATATGTTATCACAAAAGATAGGAACATTTTCAAAAGAACATTAATAATCCGCTAAAGTTTGTTTCATCCAAAGCAATTGAGTACAACAAAAAGCGAGAAATATATTCGGCCGGTAGTTGAAAGTGAAACACAATTTTGTTTCTTTGAAAACCAAGAAACAAGGCAATCACCTAGAAATTGACATGATCCTAAGAAGTACTTTTATGATCATCAATATTTCCCGCATAATCCGAATCACTATAACCTTTAAAAGAAAAATTTTCATTCTTTGGATAAAATAAACCATATTGAATAGTGCCTTTCAAATATCGAAAAATCCTTTTAACTGCACTCATATGAGATTATTGGGATTGCTTTGAAAACGAGCACATAAGCATACGACATGAAGAATATCCGGTCTACTTGCGGTTAAATAAAGTAAACTACCAATCATACCTCGATATTTGGATTCATCAACCGGCTTGCCTTTTTCATCTTTGTCAATCTTGACATTTGTTGCCATTGGGGTAGAGACGATTCTTCCTTCTTCAATGTCAAACTTCTTCAAAAGCTCCTTTGTATATTTTGATTGTGAAATATAAATTCCTTCTTGGCATTGCTTAATTTAAAGTCCAAGGAAGAAGTTGATCTCCCCCATCATGCTCATTTCAAATTCACCTTGCATTAACTTAGAAAATTTCTTGCACAAGGATTCATTAGTAGCACCAAAAATAATATCATCAACATAAATTTGCACTAATAAGCGATCTTGCCCTTTTTCAAAAACAAAGAGTGTAGTATCAACTTTACCTCTTGTAAAACCATTTTGCAAAAGAAAAGAGCTAAGTCTATCATACCATGCACGGGATGCTTGTTTCAAACCATACAAGGCCTTTTTAAGTTTATAAACATCATTAAGCCTAGAAAAATTTTCAAACCCCGGAGGTTGTTTTACATAGACTTCTTCTTGAATAAGACCATTTAAAAATGCGGATTTTACATCCATTTGGTAAAGCTTGAAATTTTTAAAACAAGAATAGGCAAGTAAAATACGAATAGCTTCTAAACGTGCTACGGGTGCAAATGTTTCATCATAATCAATACCTTCTTCTTGACAATAACCTTGAGCTACTAACCTTGCTTTGTTTCGAACAATATTGCCTTGGTCATCGAGCTTGTTCCGAAATACCCATTTTGTGCCAATAATTATTTGAGATGGAGGACAAGGTACTAGTTCCCATACATCATTCCTTTCAAATTGATTCAACTCCTCTTGCATTTCTAAAAACCAATCTTCATCTTCAATAGCTTCCTTAGCATTTTTAGGCTCTTTTTGAGATATAAGAGCTTTCTCAAATTTTCCTCGAGTCATTACTTTATCAAGGGATCACCAATAATAAGATCTTTTGGGTGATCTCCTTAAATTTCAATGCTACGGGTAGATCCGGCATCACCTTTGTCTTCTTGAGGAACATTTGAGCTTGAAGGTTGATCATTTTGAGTATCATCTTGAACAATGGGTTCAACAATATCCTCTTCATCACTTTCATCATTGGGTATCCTTTCAACACCCGAAGCTTCATTGAATTTGACATGGATGGATTCTTCAACAACTCCACTAGTCTTATTGTAAACACGATATGCTTTGCTCTTGGTTGAATACCCCATAAATATTCCTTCATCGGCCTTAGGATCAAGTTTGTCCAGTTGATCCTTAGTATTCAAAATAAAACATTTACATCCAATTATTTTGAAATAGCTAATATTTGGAGTTCTTCATTTCCAAAGCTCATATGGAGTTTTATTTATTTTAGGACGAATATAAACTCGATTAATGACATAGCAAGCGGCACTTACGGCTTTTCAAAAAATATTTTGGAAGTGAAAATTCATTGAGCATGGACCGACTCATTTCTTGAAGTGTCCGATTCTTCCTTTCGGCTACTCCATTTTGTTGAGGTGTCCTTGGAGCCGAAAAATTATAACTATATCCCTTGGTTTCACAAAAGACTCTAAATTCTCCATCAAATTCTCCACCTCGATCACTTCGAATAGACTTAATAGTATCTTCCTTTTTATTCTCAATAAGTCTACACAACTTAACAAACTCATTAACGACATCGCTTTTATTTGTAAGAAATAGAGCCCAAGTATATCTAGAAAAATCATAAACTATAACAAAAGTGTAATGTTTTCCACTTAGACTTGTCGTACTAATATCCCCATACAAATTTAAATGAAGAAGTTGTAGAGGCTTGGTTGTGGAAATTTCATTTTTGGGCTTAATACTACTCTTAACTAATTTGTTCTTTTGACAAGTGTCACATAAGCCAAGATTTTCAAAATTCAATTTGGGTAGTCCTTTTACATGTTGGTTTTTGTAAATAGTTTGCAAATTTTTATATCCAACATGTCCAAGTCGCCTATGCCATAAACTAGTTAAATCATTATTGGCGACAAGACAAGAAACATTTTGACTAACCAAATCACTTGTACAAATTTTGTAAAGATTGCCTTTTCTATTTGTTTCACAAATAATTTTATCATTTTTGGAAATAAGACATTTTTCTTTATAGAAAACAACATTATAATTTGAATCACAAAGTTGGCTAACACTTATCAAATTAAACTTAAGCCCTTCTACTAAAAGAACATTCTAAGAGAGAAAGAAGAGTTACCAATTTCTCCATTTCCAAGAATTCTTCCTTTGCCATTGCCGAACATGACCATACCCTCTTCTTGGAGCTTGATGTTGGTAAAAAGTTCTCTCTTTATGGTCATATGGCATGAACACCCACTGTCCACGAGCCATTTTGAATCCTCCATAGTTGTTATAGCCCCTATGACCTACAAAAGAATTATTTTTAGGTACCTTATAGTTTTGGGGTCCATGGGGGTTAGCCTTGAGACCATTAGGTCTCCAAACAAAGCTAAAATTATTTTTCAATTTACAATGACTAACATAGTGACCAACTTTACCACAATAAAAAACAAATAAGATCATGGGCACTACTAAAGACGTCATTTAAAGTCGGACCTTGGTCTTTTTTCTTTGAAAGAGGTTGAAAAGGTTTATAGCCAAGTCCTAATTTAGAATGCTCACCTCTTTGTGCATCTAAAATTTTTGTAACCTTATCCGTACTTAAGTTAAAACGATGCACATCCTTTTTCAAACATTCAAGATCATTTGTGAGTGTTTCTTTTTCGGTTTCAAGAGTACGGACTTTAGTAAGAGTAATAGCATGAGCTTTATCAAGAGATTCATAAGAAGTAAACAATTTATCCTTTTCTAATTTAAGCTCTTTATGCTCCTTTTTTAAAGTCTTATATTTAACAATCAAATTTTGAAACTCATTTTGTAATTCCTCAAAATCACATTGTAATTCATCAACTAAGGAAGAAGATGAAACATTAGAGCGTACCTCGTTGTTTTCGTCATCTATGGCCATAAGACCATGTTCGGATTCTCCTTCTTCGTCGGTTGTTTCAAGTAGCTCATCCCAAGTTTTGACTTCCGCATTTAGAGCCTTCTTTTTCTGAAAAGGCTTCTTCTTCTTTTGATCATCTTCCTCGAGTTTTGGGCAATCGGCTATGAATTGCCTGGATTTTCCGCATTTAAAACACGAGTTGTCTCTCGGTTTTCTCGCCTTATTTTTATTCACAAATTTTGCAAATTTACGAACAAGTGCGGTCGTCTCCTCATCATCCTCATCAATATCATAGTATGCATTATTAGAAGAAGATGCAAGACCTTTAGGAATATTTTGCATACCGGATTGATTGATGGATGATTTGGAATTTTTCCTCTCCTCGAGCTAGACTTCGTAGATGAGGAGGTTCCCGATGAGCTCATCGAATTTGAGTGTCTCGAGATTTTTGCTTCCGTGATAGCCGTCACCTTTTTGGACCATGAGCCGGAAAAGCGTTCAAAACCTTGGTCACCTTGTCTTCTTCGAGATGACCTTTCCAAGAGCCACAAGAGGATTGACAATGTTGTCAAGCCCATCATGCATATTGAAATTTTCAAAGTCTTTCACAAGCATTGTTTTTCTTGCTTGCTTCACTTTCTTTGTGCCCTCATAGATGGTTTCTAATTTTTCCCAAACTTCATGTGCCGACCTTATGCCTCTTATACGATTATACTCAGTGGCGGAAAGAGAGCAATGCAAAATATTTAAAGCCTTACCGTTTAGAGAGAAGGCCTTCTTGTCATTTTCATTGAACTCCTTGAACGGTTTGGGAGTCGTGGTGCCATCCTCCAATTTCCTGGTTGGTTGATCAAATCCTTCAATGACCACATTCCAAATGTCAAACCCGCACCCTTGTAGAAAGCACTCCATACGGTCTTTCCAAAATGCGTAGTTGTTGGCATCGAATAGTGGTGGCTTGTTGGTGGAGGTGCTTGGTGGTGAGATAAGCTTCATTCGTAGCCATAGATCTTTCCTCTTTACTCGAACGAGCTAGCCAAAGAGTTTGACTTTGATACCACTTGTAAGTCCAAGTGGCTAGGATAATCTAGAGGGGGTGAATAGATTATGCCGATTTTTCGCAAATCGTCCTCTTTTTCGAATGAACAAGTAAATGACAAGAATGTAAATGCGGAAATTAAACAACACTCGATGATTTATAGAGCTTCACCCCACCTAGGGACTACATGCTCTACCACCCCTAGATATCCGAAGTGGATTTCAAAAAGAAGAAAAGATTTTATTAACAATTACCACAATTGTTACAACACCACCTTTGAAGATTACCACAATCTTCTTTCACCACCTATGAAGATTACCACAATCTTCAACACCTAAAATCACCCAAGTGTGTTCTTACCACAAGAACACTAACAAGGATATCTTGTTTTGGATGATAGAAAAGAATTCAAGATTACAACTCAATAAATGAAGTATACAAACTTTAAGTGCAAGTGTAATCAAGAATAAAAAGCCTAGACCTCAAGATTGTGCAAGTGCAAGAATTTAGGCTTATTACAACAAGAATATGAAATATGAAGGCTTGGAGAATTTTGCAGATTTCTTGTTGTTTTGATTGCTTGTGTTATTATATCTTGTGTCTTCAAATCTTCCTCTAATTATAGGAGAGTCTTCATAGACATAGGCTCCTCCTTCTTCACTTTTGTCTACAAAAAGAGGATCACAATATGTAGAAATATTGTACAAAAATCAAAAGCAAATCTTGCTGATAAGGATTGCAACGGTAGAAATTTTGCATTTGTCAAAATAATACACAGGCAACCGGTCACCCTATAGAAAATTTTGAACGTTAGAGCGACTTAGTGCGATCCAGTGCCGTTCGGGAGGGGTAAACCGGTCAAGGGGGTGCGGCGACGGTCGCCGACCGGTCCCCTCCCTCATTTTTCAACTCCGATGTTCTTTCAAGTTTTTAATTCTCCAGTACCGTGCCGACCTTATGCTTTCGACCTCGACGACTCCAAATGAAAATGTTGTCCGATTTTTGTCAAAAATAAACTTCAATAAATACTCCAAAAAATTAGTAAAAATATTTTAAATCAATTGGGAGTATTTGGACAACTTTTAAAACATTGTTTTGATGTAAAAATCAATTAACACAAAATCATCAAAAGTATTGTCCAATTTTTATCGAATAATAAACTCTAAGAAATACTCCAAAAATTAGTAAAAATATTTTAAATTATTTAGGAGTATTTGGACAACATGTATAAACATTGTTTTGGTATAAAAACTCATTTAAACAAAATCATCAAAATCTTGATAAAAACATATATCTAACAGGGGGTGCCTAGCTAAGGTTAATATTCATATTGCTAAGAAAAGAAAAATAGGGCCCAAAACTATTGATTGTGTTTTTGTTTTCTATTCTTTAAATAGTACTACTTATAGATTTTTGGTGTTTAATTCTAAAGTTCCTGAAATTTCTAACAATATTATTATTGAATCTAGAGATTTTGTCTTTTTTGAAAATATTTTTCTTATGAAAGATAAATTGTTTAGGTCTGTTGGTGCATGTTCTAGCTTTAATGCTAATGATTATTTTTCTATTTAATGAGAAATTTGTTGAGCCTAGGAGGAGTAAAAAGAGTAGAAAAACTATAAACTTTGGTGATGATTTTTATACCTTTTTACTTGAAAATGACCCTAAGACCTATAATGATGTTATATTGCCCGTAGATGCTCCTTTTTGGAAGAAAGCTGTTAATGATGAAATAAACTCCCTTATGGTTAATAAAACTTGGATTTTAACGGACCTCCCATCTGGTTGTAAAATAATTAGGTGTAAATGGATTTTTAAGAAAAAATTGAGAATTGACGGCTCCATAGAAAAATACAAGGTGAGACTAGTTGTTAGGTGTTTTGAGCAAAAACCTGGAATTGACTTTTTAGACACTTACTCGCCTATTTCTAAAATTACTACCATTAGAATGTTGATTGCTATTGCCTCTATTTAGAAATTTGATATCCATCAAATGGATGTAAAAACCGTCTTCTTAAATGGTGATTTGGAAGAGAAAATTTATATGAACCAGCTGGAAGCCGGAAGATTTTGTTGTAGCCGATGAAAAAAAGAAACTGTGTAATACAGATTAAAACAGGCTCCAATGCAGTGGCATGAGAAGTTTGATAGTGTTATAATTTCTAATGGTTTTTATATAAAAGGTGATAAGTGTGTTTATATCAAAGTTGTCAATGATACTTGTGTACTTTTGTGTTTGTATCATGTTGATGATATTCTGATTTTTGATAGCAATATTCATGTTATTATGGATACCAAAAAATTCTTGTCTAATCATTTTGATATGAAGGACCTTGGCCCTGCTGATGTTATTTTAGGAATAAAGAAAATTAGAAATGGAAACTCTATTTCTTTGTCGCAATCTCATTATATTGAAAAATTATTGAAACAATTTAATTATTCTTGTGTGAATCCAGACACCTACTCCTTATGATCCAACTAGAGGTGTACATGGTCCTGTTCGATCCGGAGATATAGAAATCTCGAACCGTCCCAAAGTTCGGAGATCCCAATAAAAAAATCTTAAGAACCGAACCATAAAAAAATCTCCATCCCGAATCGTCCTGAAATATCGGTACGGTTCGGGACGGATATTCGGTTCTAATGGGACGGTACGGAACGGTTCGGGGCGGTTTGGAGAAACGAAGATTCAAATATTTCACAAATACAACACATAAAAAGGTGTAAAAGAACAATCGGGTAAAAATCATTAAACAATTATACTTTCAATCTTTTTTTAGTGCAATTTCAAAAATACATACTAAACCTATTAGTACTATACGAGTTTAACTTTTTGATAATTTATATTTAACTTATACTTTGTAGGTCCCAAGGGGTGTGAGTGTAAGGTTTAGAAGGGGGGTTGAATAAACCTTACGAACTTTTCGATTTAGTCCTTTTAAAATATTCGAGTTAATACATCACAACCGAGTCCTTGATGGATAGCTAAGTTAGTTAATCAAATAGAGTTAGTTACTCAACGCACTGATCGAGCCGTTGATAGAATAACTCAATTGTTTTTGACTAAAGACTTAACTCGATTGTGATTTGTTTTTATTGGAAGACTTTACACCCTTAAATTTGGTTTAGTATTGATTTAATACTTGGTTTTAGTACTTAGAGATTATCAAGTGGATAACAAATTTATCAAAGAGTTAAATAAATAAAGTGCGGAATTAAAGTGTTGAAATATAAATGACACGATAAGTTTTTATAGAGGTTCAAGATGGGGTAATTCTTCTACTCCTATCTTCTCCAACTCCCGGAGGAATCCACTAAGTATTGATCGATATCGAGTGGTGGTAATCCGAAAACAAGTCTTGATCACACAAATGACTTGATCCTTTGGGACTCGATCCGAGATGCCTTGGTCACGCACTGGCTTCTCGTGCGACTCGAACTTCTTCACAGATGTACCGCCTTTGCTACTACAGCCCACTTGCTCAATCTCTTTGGATTTGATCACGAAGCCCTCCAAAAACTTGAGACTCGGTTCGACCTTGAACCTTCCTACAATCCTCCGTGGAATGTAGACCCCTTGATTCTTCAACAATTTCCTCTTCAACCGATTGAAGTTATCTTTCCTTCACAGGTGAGTGTTGGATTGATTTTCTTCGTAATGTAGGCTTGAGGATTAATCTTGAATGATTTGAGAATATTTTTGGTTACTGATTCAAATGTTTTCTTGAATGTTCGTGGTTGTAACCTTCTCTCGTAGTCATTCCTCGCCTTTTATAGTGATCTTTCAAAAATCCGCCCGTTGAAGAGATAGGCTTATTTTTGAAAGTCACTTGTGGTCGTTGGCTTGTCTTGTTGCAATCCTTGGAATTGCCACTTACTCGTATGAATTGTTCTTGACTTTTCGTAGTTCGACATGGTGCGATGCTTCCCATTGGTTTATTCCTTTTGCACGCTTCCGGGGTCGAGCACTTGAGAAAGGTAGTATGGAGGTATTACTTGTTTAAGTAATTCCCTTGATTTCTGTGCAAGGGATCTCTTCCGATTATCTTGACTTGACCGCATTTCCTTGCTTTCCCCAGGTGACTTAGAGTCGACTTCCAATCATTGGATGACTCTTCCACTTCAACTTGAGACTTGGCTATCTTGAGTTGACTTGACCGATACTCTCACTCGGCTACATCTCACCGCTCCTTCATCGAGTTCCCGTCTTCTCTTCTTTGCCATACTCGGTTGTCTTGCAAAATGGAGTTTTCCTTCTAGTCTCCAATTTGTCTTCTTGCATGTTTAGGCATAGTGACTTAACTCACTTGACCAGCCCTATTTATTATAATGCGCTTTACAACGAAAATGGGGTGCCAACTTCCTATTCTAAGTTTTACATGGCATTCATCAAAATCTAAACAATAAATTTCCCAACAATTTCCCCTTTTTGATGATGCCAAAACTTAAAACATTCAAAATGTAAATAGCAAAGATACATACAGATAGTGCATTCACAAAGAATGTATGCGTAGAATCAATCCTTTTATTGATCATAACATTCTTGTCCTTTACACAATCAAGCATTTTTACAAAGTGTATCGAGCAAACATCTATGTCTACGCAAAAATAGAGAATTCTGATTTATTACGGAAGACTTACATAAAATATATTTACATAGTAAAATACATGAAGGGTGGACAACAACACTTCATCTCCTTCGCTTCCTCCTTCTTTCTTCTTCTTCTCTGTCATCTTCTCGTCTTCTTTTCTTTTTCTCATCTTCACCGCTTTCTTCTTCTTTTTCATACGCCTTCCGGCGACTTCATCTCTTCTTAATCTTTCTTGTCTCTCCTCCCATATCCGAGTTTGTCTTTTATTTTCTTCTTCAATTCTTTTCACATACTCGGCATTGTTCTTAGCCACTTGCGGTTGGCTACTTCGTCAAAACCAAATGACCCGAGATCCCACCTTTCTTGCCTCGATCTATATACTCAATATTTTTGGGCGAGGTCTGGTCCAAACCTCTTCCTCCACCACACGCTTCTTCCTCTAATTCTTCCTCCGGCGTGTATTGTCTTTGGGGTCTTCTTCTTCCTAGCCGAGTGACCCAGGCGGAGTGACCAGCAGAGTGATTGCGCGATGAGTCTCTGCTGTCGCCTTCTTCACATAGTGTGGGACCCTTTTCCCAAGATAAGTCCTGTGCTTGAGCCATGGACATATTTGCGAAGTATCCTTCGGATGCGGCGTTTTAAATTCATCAACTGATCTTGGCTCGATCCGGCATCGAGATGGCATAAGTGTCTTTGTCTCTTTGGAATGCCTCCATGTTGTTTCGAGAATATCCATAACTCGGGCATTCATCCTTCCTTCCACTTCCTCCATCCCCGCTTCAATCGTCTTTCTCTTGTCGGCCATAGGTGCAAAGCAGTGTTGGAGTGGCGAGAGTCATTGGGAGTTTACTCGATAATATCACCAGTGTGACAAGACCTTGTTGGGGGTTTTTGCAATCATCAAAGTTACATCTCTCGATTATTCCCCTCAACAGACTTCCCTTTCTTTTCTCTTGAAACTTCCTCACTGTCTTTCCCTTCACAACGCTCCCTTTTTCTCAACTTCGATCCCTTCGCTTTTAGTTATTCCTCTTCCCCTTTTTGGCATCATCAAAGGAGAGAGGTGATAGGCGTGAGTTTTGCATGTATTTTGAGGCGTATTTCGAGCTAAATGATAAGTAAACATGCATATACTCGCGTTAAATGTTACATATTCACTCCTTGTGGAAAAGATATTACACTTTGCTTATTTTGTAGGAATTTCATGATATTTGAAGCTAATTGAATAAGAATATGAGAAAAGCAAAGTAGAAACGCGAGAATTGAGTGGATATACGAAAAGTGAAGCCTAAAAGAGCGAAAGTTGAGCGTTCACGGAAGAGACAGGGGGCACATGGGTTGGGCGTGCCTCAAGACACCACCCGTGCACCCCGTATAAGGATGATTGAAGGCTGCAGCATGGCGCACGGGTAGCCCATGCATGGGCGCACCACCCGTGCGCCTACAGAGTCGAGTATCTCACCGGAGTGGCGCACGGGTAGGCCGTGCTCGACGCACCACCCGTGCGCCCTACTGAGAGTTGGGGTACTCCAGCCGGGTGGCGCACGGGTAACCCGTGTGCGTGGCGCACCACCCCGTGCGTCTGTACTGAATCCCATAACTGCACATTCACCCTAAACATGATGGGAGGTATAAAAGGCTTTTGGGGCGCACACAAGGACATTCGGCATTTTTGGGATCTACAACACAAGACAAGAGTCAACTCTTGGAAGGAGACATCAAGGAGACAATCGGGTTGCATCGGAGCTTGAAGAACGGAGATATATCGAGAGATTGTCGACGTTCCTAAGTTTTCTTGCTTCTCTTTTAGTTTCACTCTTTTAGTTTCATTTGTAATGACTTTGAACACTTTGTGTGTAAGTTGTTTAATCATGTGTAGCTAAACTCTTGTGATTTCCGGGTTTTGGAAGTAGATTAATGAACTCTTGTTGGATGTTTTAATCTTGGTTGAAGTTATTATCTTGAAGCCTATTTGAGTACTTTGAGCTTATTCTTGTTTTATCACTTGGCCAATGGTTTAACATGTTTGATATATTGATTCATAATTCGAGAGATGAGTTTCAATATTAGATCTTGAGTACTTGACACGAATATTTGCATGAATCGAGAGATTTGTGAATGTTGTGAGGACATTTGATCTTTTGTGCATTTGGGAGTTGTATATCTTATGTTGAGTAGAGATGCTAGCATAGATATTTCAATCTACATTTTATATGCATCTCGAGAGGGAGGATAAAATAGCTTTGTGATCGTCTTATAGGAATAATGATAATAACGTGGCTTGATTAAATCGACAACAAGAGGATTGTTAATCGAAACCTTAACTCGAAATCCATTTCATCATCTTGATACTTCTTTCATTTGTGTTATCTTATTTTTGTGTTTTAGTGATTGAAATTGTCTTAATCTCAAAACAACAACCATCAAATATTGATCGTCTAAATAAAAGTAAAACTATCTTGGTTCAATACTTAGCCTATTGATTTATTAGTCTCCGTGGATACGACCTTGCTACCCTATTCGATAACGAACACCGTACACTTGCGGTGGAGCTAAAAATATAGGCGAACAAGAGGAACCCCCGAAACAAACTAGCGAAAGCGGAAGTCGAGTCTGCGATAGCCAAGTTCGCGCTTCGTGCATTGCGGAGTATGCGGCGCGAAACTCGGAGCGAGTAGCGTTGGATTTAATCGTAATTAACTTCATCTCGGCCATGAGAAGGCTGAATTTTTGATCCATGTTTTCTTCCATACGCAGGAGCTCATTCTTATTTTGCTCACGCAGACTTTATCCCAAAGAATGTGAGATTCATGCATGTGCTCAATGTGTTCTCTCAATTTTGTCTTTGCATCGGCATTCTCATTTCGCCCGGACAACGACTTGTTGAACAATGTTCAAATATCTAGCTTGTTCCACACGCATTGTTTTCTTTTGCCACCACCACTCTCGGATCCTCGACTATTATGCCTCTCAAGTCGCAGTAAGGTTGGCATCTCTGTTATCCAGTCTCATGTCCATCGAGGCCTGGTGCCTCTCCATCCGTTCAATTTCAGCAAATAATGCTTTGAACACCTCCCGAACTTCAGTTGTTCCCTCTGTTGCAGCTGACGGCCAAGCAAATCAAAATCATAGTCGGTTGGAACGATGGTATCTAATGGAATGACAGGATCTGGTCTGTGGAAGTGCTCGAGATCTCTTTCGACTCTTCGGGAGGTCGGGTACCTCCAGAGAGAGAAGGAAATAATTCTACAAAGGGATCATCACGAGCAACTGGAATTTGTTCAATGATGAGTGGTGCTCGTGAAGTTCCTTGTGGAGTCGAACCTGCTGCGGCTTGGGAGCCTGCGAGTGGATTCTATTTCACTGGGGTCTGTTGTGTGAAGTTGACCTAGCTTGCGAGCCTCAACATGTCTCAACAGCTTCGTTGGTCTCACCTGGTTTTTCCACGTGAGTTGACTCGTCCCTCGGCCTTATCGAGCGTCATCGGACGATGATGAGATTTCCATGGGTGGCTCATCATCAAAGTTGTAAGTTTGACGAGTAGACTTGAGGTCGACTTACTCGTGGTTGGAACATCCTCAATCGAGTCTTTTGGATCGATCACGGGGGGATGACTCGGCCTTCATCGTCTCCTTCCGATCCCGGAAAGGTTACATCGGGGTTATCCTGGGAATCGTGAAGCACACTTATCTCCTTTTTCGATGGATCAATGATAGCGGAGGAGGGATGTTACGTCTTGACTTCTTTACCCCGGAAGTCTCAACCTCCCGTTGGCCTTCATTACCTCCTGTAGTCTCAATGCGGTGAGGCCTTGGACATCCCTTTCGACAGTCGTCACTGCCTTAGGGTCTTCTCGTGGTGGCATCCATTGAGTCTCAACTCCATGGATTGCACTTTAAATGCCAGTGTTAACTCCCGGGGGTTGTTCCTTCCTCGTGCCTCGATTGCATCGCGCGTCATTAGCCTTCGGAGCAGCGGTTGGCACCTCAATCGAGACAGTCTCAAATCGTCGAGCCTCGTCGATGACAACTTGCTGTGTACTTTGTGTTTGTTCCTTCTCCACTTCGCCTCCTAGATTCATTGTGGAGTCAGCTGCAGCATCCTCCGACCTTGCTGCGGTGGAGGGAGTTTCTCCTCACCGGCACACCACCGAGTGACTTGATTGGGGTCACTCGTCTCTAGACTCCCGGCTGTTCCCATTGAGTATTTAGCCGTTGGGGCGGTGGTAATACACCTTCATTAGGGGTTGGCTCTCTTTGGGGTCCCCACTATCCCGTTTCATCGCCATTCCTTAGTTCCTTCTTCCCGAGTGAGTCAAGTGGTGGCAAAGAACAACGGTGGCAATATGCTACACCACTCCCATTGGGTCTATCTCCAGCTATGTTTTGGAGGACTCTCCTGGTCCCTCCATCATCCTTTGCTCATGAAGGATTCTGGATTCTTCCATTGCTTGCTGCATTTGCAACTCTTCTCGTGGCGTGAAGGGTCCGATCCTCATCACTTTCTCGATAGGGCGTCAAAGTGAGGATGTGTATGTTCTGTGGTGTCGGTGATAGGGCGAGATCTTGGCTTTCTCACGTGCCTATGCGTCCTCGATTGCTTTAACCCGTTTATTTTCTTTTCGAATTTCCAAGATATTTATGCAATTATCCTCGTCAAGGGCTTGCAAAGATCGCCCCACCTCGAAAAATCAAGAGTTCTTCTTCCTCAGCAATGAACTCTGGATATTGAAACTGCACTCTGGATAGGCTCAGCTTCCATTTTCTCCACTCGCGCAGACGATTTTGGATGTCTGGATACAATGGAGAGTGCATGATTAAATCGGCTTCATCATCCTCTTTGGCCCTCGTTTCCAGGTATTAAAGGTAGCGGAACCCATTTCGCCGACACCTTCAAAGCCTGCATTACATGGGGAGAAACAACCCCGCAACAGCGACTCGGTTGTCTCATCCATTCTTTGTTCCTCACTGCTCGACTACAAATTTGGGTCTTCAAGTTGCCTCCTCTGATCGGCCTCAAGTGACTTGGCGTTTCATCAAGCACTTCGAGACTCTACTTCTCCGGCAGTCTCGGTATCTTTTCGGTGAGTGGTGACTCGGCCCGGCTTCTCAAGCTCGGAACGCTTGAAAATTCTTCTCCTTCTTCTTGTTTGAACTAGAGGGATTTCTAGTTCCCGACAAGGTTTCTTCGAGTCTTGGGCGGCAGGGGCCGTCTTTGTTGTTTTCTTCTCGAGGAGCCGGCCGTCTTGGCTTATCGTTCTCCTCTTCTTGATGACCGGAGAAGGTATTTGAGATTCCTTCTCGGCCCACCAGCTGCCAGGGCGAGACACTCTGGGGGGGGTGACTCGGGCTGCGGGGCGAGGAACAAATTTGTTTTTCTTTCTTTGTAGGGGCGATTCTCTTAGCAACAAGTGCGGGCAACCTTCTTCTTTGGTGGAGAGAGAGACAATTTCTTCTTCGTGGTTAGCCGATTCCCCCTCACTTGTATCGCTCTCTTAGCGTAGGCTCTCTTCTCGTGCGCCCGAGAGAGGTTTGATCTCGAACATCCTCTTGTTTACATGAAACGCCTTTCCATGTCGAAGAGGGATTCCTTTTACCTCCATCACCCGCCAATCACTGGACCGTATCCCGGGATCCTCCAAATGCTCCATTCTCTTGAAGGATTTGTTCCTACATTCTCGCGTAGTCTGCTTGTAGACAAACTCGGCCATTCACTTTTTTTCTTCAATGATCGCAGCCATTACGATCAATTTCGCTGACGATTGATCAAAGTCCAAATTTGATGTCTATGCATTTGGCAACGATGTCCAACAATTTGTGGTAGTCATCCTTCAAAGACCTCTTGTTAGTTGTGTAGACTATCTTTTTTCAAGATAGTCGGTCTTGGCTACTTCCTTCCAAGCGGCCCAAGTCAACATCAGCTTCATTGATTTTTGGTGCTCTTTCCGCGATGCGAGCAATGTTCGCTAAATCCTTGGCGGTAATGATGAACTCCTTCCCGTGAATAGAGGATTTGATCCCCTCATCGTGAATCTCGGCATTCACGTGAACCGTGCGACCTCTTCCACATAGGTCATCGGAAAGTCCATTGTCGGAAATGGTTTTAGCCCGGTCGTTTCGAGTTTTTCAGCGATCTTCTTTATGAGGGCATCATCGGACCCCTGTTTGACCATACCCTCAAGTCCACAAAGAGACCCGGTGTGGATTTGCTTTCCTAGCTTGACAAAATCATGAGTGGATGCCATTTTTCAGTATTTCACCGAATGAAAGTTAGAAAGTGATTTGAAGATTGATGGGGTTTTTGAGAGAGTTTTTGCCTTTGCTTGAGAGAGAAAGTGAACAGTTTTTAGTAATGTGTGAGCGAAACGGACAAAAATGGTTTAAGTATGGTTCTGAAAGGGCGTGCGGGTGGTTTTTGAAATGTGATCGAAATCAACGGCTTAGATTTTGCACGCCGATTAGCATTTAATGTCTCGTATTTAATGCGGCAAAGATTTATATCCAATCATAAGCTTGGTGTGCGGCTTTTTTGCCTGTGCACGTCATAATTATGCCGACGTCATTCTTAAAAATATTCCCGCTTAGTAAAAACGATCGCATTTTTGTCCCTTTGCTCATAAATGACTCAAACTTATCCCTTAGCCGATTTAACTCTTCTTCTCACTTGTTCTCCTAGTGACTCACCGTCACTAACTCGATGCATATTGTCTTTCCGATATGGTGATTCACTTAGGCGATTTGAGAGTTCACTCTTTTTTTCCTTTTCGTGTTTCATTTCTTTTCTTTGAGTCTTCCGAGTGTCACTCACCAATTAACCCTAACTCATGCTTGAGTTCTTCAAATCTTGACTCACATAATGGTTTTGTGAATATGTCACCCAACCGTTTATCGCTTGAAATATATTCCAAGGTGATGTCCTTCTTTTCAACATGATCTCTTATGAAGTGATATCTCGACATCGATATGCTTTGTTCTTGAGTGCAACACAGATTTTGAGTGATTGCAATTGCACTTGTGTTATCACACATGATTGGAATTTCCTTTTCTTCAACTTCATAGTCTCTCGATTCTTTGTCTCATCCATAGGACTTGGGCACAACAATGCCGCCCAGACTATGTATTCTCGCTTGGTGTAGAGGTGGCTATTGAATTTTGCTTTTTGCTAAACCAGAAATTAGCTTTGTTTCAAGCATTTGACATGTGCCCGAGGTGCTCTTCCCGTCAACTCTACATCCAAAGATAGTCGAGTTTGAATAGCCGATTAGCTTGAATCCACCTTCCTTTGGATACCATAAGCCAACTTCTTGGCTTCCTTTCAAATATCTCAAGATTCTTGCTTGCGTCATGTGGCTTTCTTTTGGAGCAGATTGAAATCTTGCACATACACCTACAACAAAGGTGATGTCCGGCTCATTTCTTTGTGAGATAGAGCAATGATCCAATAAGTGCTCAGTATCTTGTTTGATCTACGTGCTTGCCATCCGCATCCATATCCATTTGGGTGATGTATTCATTGGTATTTTCACGAAGACTTCTCTTCCATACCAAATTTCTTCATTAAATCTCTCGTGTATTTTGTCCGACTTATGAAGGTTCCATCCTTCAAATTGTTTCACTTGGAGTCCAAGGAAGAATGTCGCTCTCCCATCATGCTCATTTCGAATTTGCTTTGCACGAGGTTTGAAAATTTATCACACACTCTTTTGTTTGTGGATACAAAAATAATGTCATCCACATATATTTGAACAAGCAATATACTCTGCGCATCTTGAATTCTCAAGAGTGTTCTATCCACTTTTCCTTTTGTGAATCCGTTCCCGATCAAGAATTGTGACAATGTGTCATACCATGCTCGGGTGTCTGTTTCAATCCATATAGAGCTTTCTTGAGTTTGTATACCTTATCGCCAAGAGTCTTCGCTCAAATCCTGGAGGTTGTTCAACATACACTTATTCTTCCAATAAACCATTAAGGAATGCACTCTTCACATCCATCGATATACAATAAAATTCTTGTGAGTCGAGCATAGGCAAGAAACATCCTTATAGCTTCCAATCTTGCTACGGGGCAAATGTTTCATCAAAATCTATCCATTCTTCTTGGAAATACCCTTTGGCTACTAATCTTGCTTTGTTTCTTACCACGTAACCTTCCTCGTTCATCTTGTTTCGAACACTCATTTAGTGCCAATAACATTTTGATGGGTGGGTCTTTGAACTAATTCCCATACTTTATTTCTTTCAAACGATTGACTCTTCTTGCATAGCTTGAATCCAATGTGTGTCATCCAATGCTTGTGACACATCTTTAGGCTCTATTTGTGAGATAAAGCATGTGAACATAGCTTCTTGTTGAGTTATGGATCTTGTTTTGATACCTTCTCTTATATCTCCAATGACTAGTTCGGTGGATGGTCTCTCGGCCATCTTACATCGAGGTTGGAGTAAGTTAGCTGGATTCGATCGTCTTGCGGCTATGTTGCTTTGATCGACTCTCTCGTCATCACTTAGTCGCAGATTTTCCAAATGTTTTTGAGACTCGGCTATCTCATCTTCATCCGGGTTTATAATTCCAAACCTTGACTTGAAAGATAGGGACTCTTCTCGCATGGTTGGTTGATTCAAATTATCACCGACTCTTCAATGTCTTCTCCATTTACATTTGGCTCATCAAACACCACATGAATGGATTCCTCTGTAACCATAGTCCTCTTGTTGAGTACTCTGTAGGCTTTGCTTTCAGCTGAGTATCCCAAGAAGATACCTTCATCAGCTTTAGCATCAAAAGCCTTCAAATTATCTTTGCCATTGTTATGGATGAAGCATTTACATCCAAATATTCTAAAATATGCAACATTTGGTTTTCCCCTGTCCAAATCTCATAGGAGTCTTTGTCACCGGTATTTAATCTTTTATCATGCATCTATTTTGAGTATAGCATGCGGTGTTTATAGTTTCACCCAAAATCTTTTGGGTAACCCCGTCACTAACATGGTCCTTGCTGCTTCCTTGAGAGTTCTATTCCTTCTTTCTGCAACTCCATTCTGCTGTGGAGTCCTTGCTGCAGACAATTCATGACCAATACCATTTTCTATACAATATTGAGTTATTATACCATTGACAAACTCGGTTCCTCCGCCGATCTTATTTTGATAATGGTTTGGCTCTTCTCATTTTGAATCCTCTTCATCACCGTGGTAGTTTTACGTAGAGTTTCTTTCTTCTTACACATGAATATTGTCCATGTATATCTTGAGTGGTCATCTACTACCACCAAGGTGTATTTCTTCCCACTTATGCTAGTTGGTTCAACTGGACCAAATAGATCCATATGTAGCAGATGCAATATTCTTGTTGAAGATGGACATGTCTTTTCTTTGAATGATGATTTGATTTGTTTTCCCTTCTGACATGCATCACATATACTCTCCTTCTTGTATAATCGAGTGGGAAGTTCTTCCACAAGATTGCTTCTCGCAAGCTTGTTAATAGTTTTGAAATTCGGTGACTCGGCTTCTTGTGCCACGGCCAACTTGATTCAATTTGTGCTCTTTTTGCTAATAGACAGTGTTGGGTGTTGCGGTTGACCAATCCACGACATACATGTTCTTTTGTCCGCATCCTTGCAACACAACTTCATTCGATTCAAGATCCTTGATTTGGCATATACCCATGTTAAATCCAACATTATAACCCTTGTCACGAGTTGGTGATGCTTAGCAAGTTGAAGTTGAGTCCTTCAACATATGCAACATCTGTGATTTTTAATCCATTTTTCTTGATGGATCCAATGCCTCTTATTTCTCCTGGAGCTTCATTTCCTCCAAATATGACTTTTGCACCTCTGACTTCCTTGAATTTTGACAGATTTTTCTTGTTTCCTGTCATATGTCCGGAATGTACCACTATCCATGTACCAGGTTCCTTGGCACTCAATTTCCTTGAACCTCGCAAACAAGGAAATTAAGTTTTAGGTACCCATACTTGTCTGGGTCCTGAGGGGTTAGTATTGTAAGATGATCCAACCAACCTATAGCCAAATGGTTTGACTCTAAGGGGTTGCCATCTATCAGTGCCATAATCATAATTAATTTTGGCAAATTGCTTGGGGATTCTAGGTTCATACAGCTGTCTCTTTTGTCTGTATGCATGTATATGTGTTTTAGCAATTGCCTTCTTTGGGTAGTTGTGATATCTCTGAGTGTAGTGCCTAGGTGCATATGCGTCTTTGATGAAAGCTCTTATACCTTTGGAATGGCCTTTCTTGAGTTCTGTGGCCTTTGCCATTTTGGCTTATATTCCATAGGTCTTTGTTGATAGTTCACATTATTCCAATCAGCTTGGCTTGGGTATTTTCTACCATTCCCTTCATATGTATTTCTTTTATAGAACTTCTAGGGTTTTTGGTAGCTCTGTTTCTTCTTTACAGAGTATTTCCTGTTTGGAGTTTGCTGAGGAACTCATTTGATTTCTTCTCGCTGTCCTCTCAAAGACACTCAACTGGCCGTTTTCCTTTTCCTTTATAACTAAGGCCGTTTGTTTGTAATTGTGCTTTGGGATAAATGTGTGTGCACCATTTGGATTTTTGGATTTTGAGATACTTCATTGCTAGAAGATCCTTTTTCCAAAATCACTTTTGGAGCTTGACATAGCACATAGGAATTAAATCCTAAGCATGTCTTGTCTCCACATTCTCTTTGACTCATAATAAGATCATCCAATGATTTAGATGCCTTAGTGAATGAGGCAATCACATTTTTGAGGTCATTTTCCCTCTTTTCTATAGCAGCTATTTCTGCTATTAGCTTAGCATTTTCAGTCTTTAAACTTTCATTCTCATCAGCTATTTGACTTAGAGTACTCAGCTCCTTAGTCACCGTGAGTTTTGCTTCTCGAGTAGACTTGTTTTCCTCATTTAGTAGTGTGTGTGAGGATTTAATGTGTTCAAAATCTTTCATCATTTTGCCTAATGAATCATAAAGATCAGTGGGTTGTGGAGTGTTGGGTGCAACATCAATTTTACTAGAATTCGAGTGTGATGAGTTAGAGTGTACCTCATCTTCTTGGTCAGGTTGGTCTTGTTCCTTGGCCATCAAACATCAAGGCTTCTTCTTCGAGTCACTTGAGTAGTCGGCTTCACTACTCTCTGCAATCACCGGTGTGTCTCTTGACTTGGTTTTTTCGATGATCTCTCGCACCAACATTGCCTTTTTCTTTTCTTTCTTCTTTCTTTCTCTCAAGACCTTTCTTTCTTCTTCATTCTTGTCTTTGTTGACTACGGGATATGGGCAATCAATGGCATAGTGACCTGGTTGCCTACGATTCCAAAGATAGATTTTCAACCTTTTGATCAACTCTTTCCATTCTTGGATTGTCGACCCTTTGATATTCAACTTTTTGATGCTCTGTTCTCTTGGTTGGCCTATCTTCCCTTGACTTGGAGGGAGCCGAGTGTCTTCCGGAGGATTCTCTCCTTGCCTCTCTTGTAGTTCTTATTGAAGAACTTGTTAAACCTTTTAACCATCGGGGCTATTTCCTCTTGGTCAATGACTTCTTTAACCTCGGCTCTCTTGCCATCCTTAACAATTAGAGCAATTGTTTTGGGTACAAATGTTGTCTTTCCTAGTCTTTTCTTCTCACTCAAATTAAGTAAGCTTTGAGATCGAGAATAGCTCATGGTTGGATGTATTGGATAGGTCCATGGAGTGTCTCATGGCCATGACTTTCATATCCCACTCGGTTGGGAGACTTCTTAGAATCTTCATACACATTTCCTTCTCGTGTATATTCTTTTCCAAGTGCGAGATAGCTCGTTGGTAATTTACGTGAACCGAGCATCCGGTTGATCCAGGGTCTCTCCTGCGATCATTTTGAAATTTTCAAATTTCAGACAACCCACCGATAATTTATTTTCCTTGATTTGCTCGAGCCTTCACAAATCAATGTTAGCTTGTCCCCGATTTCTTTAGCCGTTTTGCATGATTTGACTTTATTGAACATGACTTTGTCCAAGGTTTTGTAAAGAATGTCCTTGGCCACATTGTCCAGGTTATATCTTTTTCTGTCATCATTTGTCCATTCACTCTTGGTTTTCAACCATGACTGTGCCGGGAGCAACATCCTCTTCACCTTCAAACGCAGCTCTCTCCTTACAGTTGTATTCACTTTTAAAATTTGCGGTGGCCCATCCTCTATCACTATCCACATCTCATCGTGTAATCTTTGATAGATGAGCACGCATACGAATTTTCCAATCATCAAATTCTTCAATTGTGAACATGGGGATGCGTGTCAAATTTGCTTCCATGATAATAACTTTTGATGATAAAAAGAGTTTTGAAAACTTAAGTACTAAAACAGGACTTTGAAAAAAATTTGGAGATCTAGTTTAGTAACCAAGCGGAAGGCTCAATGAACCAACCGCTCGATACCATTTGTAGGTCCCAAGGGTGTGATTGTAAGGTTTAGAGGGGTTGAATAAACCTTACCAACTTTTCGATTTAGTCCTTTTAAAATATTCGAGTTAATACTTCACAATTTGAGTCCTTGATGGACAACTAAGTTAGTTAATCAACGAGTTAGTTACTCAACAGACTGATTCGAGCCGTTGATAGAATAACTCAAATTGTTTTGACTAAAGACTTAACTCGACCGTGATTTGTTTTTCAGTGGAAGACTTTACACCCTTAAATTTAGTTTAGTATTGATTCAATACTTGGTTTTAGTACTTAGAGATTATCAAGTGGATAGCAAATTTATCGTGAGTTAAATAAATAAAGTGCGGGAATTAAAGTCTTTGAAATGTAAATGACACGATAAGTTTTTATAGAGGTTCGAAGATGGGGTAATTCTTCTACTCCTATCTTCTCCAACTCTGGAGGAATCCACTAAATATTGATCGAAGATACGAGTGGTAATGTCCCGAAAACAAGTCTTGATCACACAAATGACTTGATCCTTTGGGACTCGATCACGAGATGCCTTGGTCACGCAGTGGCTTCTCGTGCGACTCGGCTTCTTCACAGACAGCCGCTTTGCTACTACAGCCCACTTGCTCAATCTCTTTGGATTTGATCACGAAGCCCTCCAAAAACTTGAGACTCGGTTCGACCTTGAACCTTCCTACAATCCTCCGTGGAATGTAGACCCCTTGATTCTTCAACAATTTCCTCTTCAACCGATTGAAGTTATCTTTCCTTCACAGTGAGTGTTGGATTGATTTTCTTCGTAATGTAGGCTTGAGGATTAATCTTGAATGATTTGAGAATATTTTTGGTTACGATTCAAATGTTTTCTTGAATGTTCGTGGTTCGAGTAACCTTCTCTCAGTCATTCCTCGGCCTTTTATAGTGATCTTTCAAAAATCGCCCGTTGAAGAGATAGGCTTATTTTTGAAAGCCACTTGTGGTCGTTGGCTTTTCTTGTTGCAATCCTTGGAATTTCCACTTCCTCGTATGAATTGTTCTTGACTTTTGAGTTCGACATGGTGCGATCTTCCCATTGGTTTATTCCTTTTGCACGCTTCGGGGTGAGCACTTCGAGAAAGGTAGTATGGAAGTATTACTTGTTTAAGTAATTCCCTTGATTTACGTGCAGGGATCTCTTCCAGATTATCTTGACTTGACCGCATTTTCTTGCTTTCCCCAGGTGACTTAGAGTAAGCTTCCAATCATTGGATGACTCTTTCGTCACTTTAACTTGAGACTTGGCTATCTTGAGTTGACTTGATGATACTCTACTCACCGCATCTCACCGCTTCCTTGATCGAGTTTTCGTCTTCTCTTCTTTTGCCATACTCAAATTGTCTTGCGGAGTCTTCCTTCTAGTCTCTAGTTGTCTTCTTGAATGTTTTTAGGCATAGTGACTTAACTCGACTTTGACCAAATTTATTTATTACAATGCGGTTTACAACGAAAATGGGGTGCCAACTTCCTATTCTAAGTTTTACATGGCATTCATCAAAATCTAAACAATAAATTTCCCAACATATACATAAAATTTGTTTAATTCATATTTAAGTGCTAAATTTTTAATATTGTAATTCTAAATCTTTCTTTCATGATATAGACTATAGCACTACACTACATATTAGTTTCATATCAATTTAACTTTTAAATTATTTTTGTCTAATTTATAGTCGAAAGTATTGATTTTTCATTTTGGATTTTAACATAAATGTTTCAGATATTATGTTATTCATATTAGTAGTAAAAGTCTAGAATCTCAACGAATGACAAATTTAGTAGCCTCTATTACACAATAGTATTCTATAATCTTGGCACATTGCCATGAGCTCTTGATTTAGGAAAAATATAATTGGCTAATAACTTTGATAAACTAATATGAAATAAAAATCTATAATCTCAATGTCTTAATTTCTTGGTTAGACGATTACTCTAGTTTATGTGCAATGTACTGATCATTTAAACTAATTTTAATTCAATTAATTTTCTTGATTAGAGGATGAGTCTAGTTATGATCCTTAATAAGTAAAATATCATCAAATTAAATATTTTCTACAAATCAAATATGATTTTATAATTTAATTTATTGGGTTCATTTAAATAAATTAATATGACGTAACTATTAGTGAATTAAATATATATTCAAATATTCATTTGATATATTGATAAAATATACCAAATTTTTAATTTGATAATTTTTAGTATTATATAGTATTGAATTTCAAAGGAATGTTTAGTTAATTTAATATCAAAATATAAATAAGATAAAAATATTATATATCTATATATAAAAATTATTTTAAAATCGATTCTGGTTTCGGATATTCGGTTCGGTACAGTTTGGTATGGTTCGGTACGGTTCTCGGTACGGATATTTGAAAAATCTCTAGAACTGTACCCTGAAAACTTTCGGGGACGGTTCGGTTCGGAAAGAGTCAAAAAGTCAATGGATATTTTCGGTTCGGGTTCGGTGATATCCAAGTCCCGTGCACACCCCTAGATCTAACTGTTAAGTTGAGAAAAAATAAAGGTGCTAGTGTTTCTCAACATAAATATTCTCCAATTATTGGATCTTGTTGCATTTGAGACATTGCGTATGCTGTTGGTAGATTTGCAAGATACACACATAGTCTAATACTTCCCACTGGGATTCTTTTGAAAGATTGTTCAAATATTTAAAATGGACTATTGATTATGCTATTAACTTCACATGTTTTCTTGATGTTTTAGAAGGTTACAATAGTGCAAATTGGATCACTGATTCGGAGGAAACAAAGTCCTAGTGGATATGTATTTACATTGACAGGTGGAGCAATATCATAAGTTTGCTAAGCAAATTGCAATTTCTCGATCAACTATGGAGTCTGAGTTAATCGCCTTAGATGTTGCTTGCATTGAGGCTGAGTGGCTTAAAATTAAAGTTTTTTAAATGATATTCCTATATTGCCTAAGCATATTCCTTCTATTTCTTCACGTCGTGACAGTCAAGTTGCAATTGCTAAAGCTAAAAATAAAAATTATAATGAGAAAAGAAGACATTTGACTGTGAAACATAAATCAGTTAGACCTCTAATTTCTCATGGTGTTATTTCTTTGGATTTTGTCAGATCTGAAAATAATATTGTGGATCAGCTCACAAAAGCGACTAGCACGTCGGCAAGTTTTACTATCATTGAGGGGAATGAGATTGACGCCTATTAATTAAGTCACCACAGTGGAAACCCATCTTCGGAGGTATGGAGATCCCATGAACGAAGTTGAACATGTACAAACGAAACTGTAAAAGAGTGGCTTGGAAGAGCACAATATATTGACAAATCATTTATTTTTGTGGAATTTTTCCGAGTCCCATTCTTATGGTGTTTAGTGCTCTTTATGTGATTATTGTGGTTGAGTTTATCTCTTAATGAATCCAAAGACATAATTTTGCGGGGTGATTGGTCACAAGTCACCCTTGGAGGATTCACCTAAATGAACGTGGTGGTGGGGTCGCCACTGTGGGGGTGAAGGCTACTCCCTAATGACGTTCATGATATAAGATTCATGCGGATGACCGAAAAATGCTCCACTGATAGAACCACATTGTTTACTCATACCGTGGTGTGTGATGTGTTGCCATCTAACCACAAGGACATATCAAGACATTCATATCTCTATTGTCCTATAGGTTGTAGTTCATTTACACTAAGTGGGGTTCAAACCCTGGAAGAAACCTACACCTATTATACGGTATTATATGCTTATTTCTACTCTCAAATTTGTTTTCTTGGCTTTAAATTATGTGGGGGAATATTGGATAATGTTTTTTTTTATTTAAGATAAATTCCCTATTAACTAGCAATTAACAGCTAGTTTAACATCCAACTTCCCATTATCTTGTTAGTGGTTAAGTGGGTCAAGTGACTTGTGCTTTTAGTGTTATTATATGAAAAAGAACATAAGGTTTTCTCATTAAGAAAAATACATACATATGTACAACACATATATTGCTACTCTCAATCATCACTGCTCTTCCTTTTTCTACATATACAATCTTTCTCGGTTACTCTAATAAATTATTCTTCTACAAACTGTTTTTCTAGTTTTGTAGTTGAAAAAAAAAACAAATATTTCATCAACTGCCGGATTTTTATTCTTCCTCTATTAATTTGAGCATTGAGTATACAAGTGGTTCGGGGTTCTTTTTGTTGCACAGGAGAGTACCATCAGATTGTCGAATCTTGGGAGAGAGACATGCTATCAACGTATTTACCAGTGCAATGAGGGCGTTTCTTCTCTAAAGAGAAAGCTACGACGTGCTTCGACTCAGACTATTCTAAACTAGACTCCTATTTAATTTTTGGCTATTGTTATTAATATTGTTGTATGTTCCTAAATTAGTAAAAATTCTCTGTTGTCTTTGTGCTTAATTTACAACAGCTCCTAACATCCAATTTAAGAGTTTATAAGATCTTTTTTATAAAAGTTTTCTAAACAAATTTAAATAGCTTATAAGCTTTAAAAATCTTATAAGATGTTTCAAAGAGCTTATAAGCTCATCCAAACACCCTCTTAATTTCCTTACGCTCTTGATTATTCTCATACACTTTGTGACTCAAGCATTAGGTGAGTTTTTCCCAAATAACTCGGGGTCCTTCTAACCTTATTTGTATATTACAGTCTAGTTCCACACATGGATTGGCCAATTGACAAACAAAATTCACCAAAACTTTATCTTTTGACAATCCCATGTAACATAAAGGGTGTTGTTCTAGTTCTATATATATAATTATATACGCACGCGCATAGGTGTGATAAGTCAATTTTTTTAACGCTGATCAATCGATTGAATTAGTGATTCAATTAATTTTTCAATTTTTAAAAAACTAAGATTACAAACTTTAGGGTGGGATTATACAGTTACGCACCAATTTCTGAAAAGCAATACGAGTCAAAAATGAAATACACGCATTTCGGGTTGGACTTTGAATTTGTCAACCACCCACCTTTCATCAATTCTTGCGCCCCCACATTACTACTCCAGCAATTAATAAATTAATAGTAATCCCATTATCCCAAAGAAAGTTTTTTTGTTGCTGCCAAATAAAAAATACATGGGACAAAAGAAATTTCTATGAATCTTCTTGAAATACCGGCCTCAGACCAAACCACCCTTCTTTTCACATGGTATACTCGTACGAAGACTTCGGACTTTCTCTGTCACAAGAGAAAATAAGCTAGTTCAAGAAATCAATTATAGCCCTTTTGCTCTTGTCCCCTGTGTTTACTTTTTATCAATAAATTGTTCATATCACTGGTTTTAGTATGTTTTTTATATGATTAATATTTATTATTAGTTCTCAGTTTAGAGATGGAGAGAAAGCGCCCTTCTCAAAGCTGCAGTCTTCTTGGTGTGATCAAGGTACTTTCTTGAAACTATCTGTAAAATCATAAAAGTAATTAGCTTTAACATGAATTATTGGTTGTTTTAGGACAAAATTCAATTAGAAATCCATGTGTCACAGTGGTAATTGATGATACCTATGTATGAGTTATGACTCTTGACTCTGCAAATAATCTGGGATAATTTTTGTATGCATAGGATGAATTGATGCTGTCTGAAAATTATTCATAAGACCTAATTGTGCTGAGACTAATCTTTAGGGTATATGGGCTTTGATGTATGGTCAGTCTTTCTATGGTATATGAGGAATTATTACAAACTATTAATTTAGATTGGTGATGCCTTCCCAAATGATTGATGGCAACCTTGTTTTCAAAACTGTTTATTATTATTATTATTATTATTATTATTATTATTATTATTATTATTATTATTATTATTATTTTTTTTTTTTTTTTTTTTTTTTGTGGGATTTGTAGAAAGTTGTTTGTGTAGATGGATCTTCACCGGATACTGGAAAAGGAAAGAGTAAATTTACGTCCTCATCGATTACAAATACGGTCTGTCATGGGTTCCACTTGGTCGAAGGGCAATCAGGTCATGACATGGAAGACTACCATGTCGCTGAGTACCGAAAAAAGAAGGGTCATGTGCTTGGTTTGTTTGCAATTTTCGACGGTCACCTAGGTGATCGTGTCCCCACTTATCTAAAGGATAATCTCTTCAACAACATACTTGAGGAGGTTTGTTTAATTTGTCGAATAATTTTTGTTTCTTATTTGCCTTTATTTGTGAATCATGCAATTCTTATGTAGGATTGATACTTTCTGACCTTTGAGAACTTGTTCTAGAGTATGTTGTTTAGAAGCTGATTTTGCAATTTTAAAATGAGAGGTGCAGAGTTTGTTTGGACTTTGGAGTAAGAGCTGAATAAGGTGAATTAGAGGTGAAAATTGAAAATGGGAGGAAGCTATTTGAATTATCATGTTAAAATGGGGAGTCTGGTTCTCATTATCGTCATGATTCGGTTAAACACCAGGCCACCACTTGCAGAGGCTAGGTTTTGATTTTGTGTTGGCATGTATTCGAACTAGTTTTAAGAATTAAGCTTTTCAACACCATTGAATTTTACAGATATTTTTCAATCAAGTTTTTGTTAATTCCTCGTCTATCAGCTAGTTGGTTCCTGAAAAATTATCATCTAAAGCCTTTGACAATCTGCAGCACTCAGCCTGAGATGTTAAAGTTAGATACTCTCTTGGATTCCCTTGCCCTCTTGGATATGAGCGCTTCACTGTAATATTACATGTTATTCGTCTGTTGAGTTTCCGCCAGCCTAACTGCGGGATCCTTTTAGGAATTGGTAAATGTGCTTGTTTTATTTTTGGTATTAGTGTCGCGCTGAGGTCTCTTAAGCTACTCTGAAATTGAAATAAGTAAGAGGCTTATATGTTTTATTTTCTTTTGAACTGGACAAGAGATTTTAGTCAACTTATGTGTTTGGGAGACTGTACATCAACCTAACATGGAAATCCAATAACGTAGGAGCATATATGGAGAACTCACTTGACGAAGTTCAATAGATGTCTAGATGTCAAGTTAAGATTTGTTTCTTAATTGCCCAAACAGATATTCGATGCACAAAGTTTCTCAATGATGGAATTGATCTCATAATTGACTTTCAATATCTTCATGGATGAAATATTATACTCAGAAATTTAAGTCAATGGAAATATGCAGTGATTTCACCGGTAATTTCTGACCGTAAGGCAAAGCTTTAAATACTCATTTGCCTGTGTAATAAACTAATAATCCAACTTATTTCCCATCATGAAATTGTTTGCTAGATAGTGTTAAAAGGTGGAGGTTTAGTTCATGAAAACTTCTTCTGATACTCGTATTATTTTCCCCTCCTTTTCTCTAAAGATCTCTTTTTATTAACGCGTGCAGCCTAACTTTTGGGAGGACCCCAGGTCTGCTATAAAAAATGCTTATCATTCAACTGACAAACTTATCCTAGAGAACTCCATGCAATTAGGACCCGGTGGCTCGACTGCAGTAACTGCAATTGTTGTTGATGGAAAAGATCTATGGGTGGCAAACGTCGGAGATTCGAGGGCTGTGATTTGCAGGAGCGGAAAGGCTGATCAACTTACTGTGGACCACGAGCCACACAATGAGAGGAGGAGGATTGAGAAGCAGGGTGGTTTTGTCACAACTCTTCCTGGTAATAGTTTTATACTTTTAATAGATTCGTCTGGATATATTTGAAGAAGTGATTGATGCACATTGTATGTTTTGGGGATTTTGTGATTTGATGCCATGAAAATTAAGACTCGTATTTCAGGAGATGTGCCTCGCGTAATGGCCAACTTGCCGTTGCACGTGCTTTTGGAGATGAAAACCTTAAAGCACATTTGAGTTCGAGCCTGATGTATGTAATGTACGCATTGACTCGAGTACGCAGTTTGTCATATTGGCGAGTGATGGCTTGTGGAAGGTCAGTTTTCAAGATTTTGTTGATGAATCATTCCATTGTTTTAGTTGCAAAGTTGTAAATGATTACTTGTGTGTTACGTGTTTACGCACTCAAGCTAATTGAGTGGCATCAATATGCATGTGAAACCTCGTCTGTTCCTTTTCATTTATAAAGATGTAAATGGAGTCCATGCAAGGATAATTATGATAAACTGTCATGCTTTGTTTCTTACTAGCGAGGTATGGCTGAATGCATGCCTTCACCTTGGAGTATCCAAATACTTTGGAGTGTATTGTTATGAGCTGGTGTTGAGAAATCATGAATTCATACATCATGTGATTACGTTTCATCATGAGATTACTATGATGTTTGAAGAAATTCTTAGCGTAAAATAAAATGAGCTACTATAATTCGTCTATTTTTTGGGTTATAGTACGAGCGTACTTGGACCTAGGGACGAAGCTAAATGGGGGCCAAGAGGGTCACTGGGCCCCCTAAATTTTGAAAAAATCTAGTGGTATTTCGGTAATTTCACTTACAACCATTATAAATAATAAAATTAGAGAAAATAGAAAAAATGAATGATTTTTTAAAACACGTTACAGTACAAAAACATTGCCGTGAATTCCTTCATTCTTCTTTTCCCCTTCCCATTTGTGGATCTTGAAAAATCTTTGAATCTTGATTAGTTTTTGCCCTTTCTCAAAATTGTATATTTTCTTTTACTCCACCGTAAGCTTGAGCTTGAATTTGCATGAAGCTATTATGCAACAAATTTCAAAATATGAAGAATATAATATAAATGTGATGATGTAATTGTATTCTGTTATTTATTTTTGAATATTAAGATCTAATTGAATTAATACATTGATTTTATCAAAATTGGTACTTATTTATAGTTTTATTTTTAAAGTTGACGTGTTGTATTTCAATTTTATATAAATGTTAGTTGGACCCCTTGCACGAAATCTTTGGCTTCGTCACTTCCTGAACCTATCCCTTTCTTTCTCTGCATTTCTAGAATTTGTCTTGTATGGAAAGAATATGTTAAAAGATGTTGATGAGCGTGGAGTGATTTCTAGACTCTTCATTGAATGATACCACATTGCTCCCACATAATGATATGTGGTGTATTGTTCGTTTAAGATTTTTCGATTGGCAGGTGATGAGTAACCAAGAGGCAGTCGATATAGTAAGACCCATCAAGAACCCTCAAGCAGCTGCGGCGTTTAACCACAGAAGCGCTGGCAAGAAAAAGTAAAGATGATATATCATGCATTGTGATACGCTTCGGATGATGATGCCATGAAAAAGAATATATTAAACAAAAACACAGAGAAAAATGAGCAACGGGTACCAAGTATCTCTAAACGTGTCTTGCATTTCAGATTGCTCTTGTTAAATAATTTGCTTGTTGGAAAGAAAAAGAAAAGTGATACTGTTGCTTGGAACAGTAAACTGCTGGAGAAGATTGAAGTAGCTAGTTTTGTTGTTTTTTCTTTTTCAAAGAATTATTGGAGACTAGATGATTTACTGTATGTCATTTTTAGGTAGGGAAAACTCTGTGTGCATAGAGTTTTTTGAGTTAGATGTGAAAGATGGTGCATTTCTGTTCTGCTCGACTTGGATACGAAGGTTTTGCAATTTGTTTCATGTGTGTATATATATATGAGGAAATAATTACAATTGGGAACAACTTGATCGACTTCGTTCCAGAATTGTATTTCTAGTCTGAGTTTAAGCATACAATTCGAGTGCATTTGGGATGATTGCGGATTCGTCCTCGCCTGCGAAAATGCTGTAGCAGAATGATTTTTCCTTGGAGCTTTTGCAAACATAGTAATGCAAGCTTGAGTATTTTTTCTTTGATTGGCTTGATCTAATCCTTGCTTTCCCAGAATGCAAGAATGTTGCTCGCTGCAGCAGAAACGTTTGATGTTCTAACTATTAATGGAATGCTCAGGATTCCAGGAAAATATGATTTGTCCCATCTAAACGGGATTTTCTGTTAACTACCGTATTTCATCTGGTATTTCAATACTTGCTGTCAAATTCTCTCCCATAATTGGGTACAGATTACCTTAAAAGTTGTGGATCCTAAATCAAGAATTGAGGTTGGATTTTCAGGCTCACTGAATTGAGTTGTGAGTGAGATCTTGAAATAGTAATAACAAAAGATGATAATTGTGGGACACAATTTGAAAATTTATTGGTTTAATTTGTCCAGATTCTGCCATTGAATTACAATAAGTTCATCTTCAACCTCAAAGGAAGTGTCCCACTGGAATGAAAGCCACAAGTAATATGTCAAGAAAGTAGGCGTTTTACATGAAAGCCAAAACATGATACACATTTCCATTCATAATATAGCAAGATCAAGAAAATACTTCATGCTAAAGAATGTAAGTTTGAACTTATTATACACAATGAACACTCATTTAAATAAATGAACTAATGATTTCATTTGGAAAAAAAAATAAATTGAAGAAAGAAACCGGAAAATGAATTGAAAAATTGAAACTAAGACTATACTAATTGTTGCAGCAGCAGCAGCTCCATAAAATGAAACAACATATTATCAGAAGAAACACCAATTTAACTGCCTGTGTTTTCTTCTCTGACCCTTTTGAGGATTTTGATAGCAGTTGAAGTATAGAGGGTATTTGGCATTGTATGGGAGCACTAAAAGAGAGATCAGTAGTATGGGATGGCAGGTGGTGGTGGAGATGCGTAGGACACTCCTACTATTGGAGGCAGTGGTATGTTTTCTGGAGGTGGTGGTGGAGATGAGTAAATGTAAGGTGGAGGTGGAGATGGTGAGGGTGGTGGTGGGGATGAATATTTGTAAGGTGGAGGTGGTGATGGTGAGGGAGGTGGTGGGGATGAATATTTGTAAGGCGGCGGTGGTGAATGTGAGGGTGGTGGGGATGAATATTTATATGGCGGCGGTGGGGACGGTGAGGGAGGTGGTGGTGAACATTCGGGAGTGGGTGGTTTTGATGGTGGAGGGGGTGGCGGTGATGAATATACATATGGTGGTGGTGGAGAGGGTGAGGGTGGTGGTGGTGATGAATATACGTATGGTGGGGAGGCGATGGTGAAGGTGGTGGTGGTGATGAATATACGTATGGTGGCGGAGGCGATGGTGATGGTGGAGGAGGTGATGAATATATGTATGGTGGCGGAGGTGATGGTGAAGGTGGAGGTGGTGACGAATAAACATAAGGTGGTGGAGGTGATGGTGAAGGTGGGGGAGGTGATGAATATATGTATGGTGGCGGAGGCGATGGTGAAGGTGGAGGTGGTGATGAATAAACGTAAGGTGGTGGTGGTGGTGGTGGTGGTGGGGATGGAGGAGGTGGAGGAGGTGATGAATAAACGTAAGGCGGCGGTGGGGAAGGTGAAGGTGGTGGGGGTGAGGAATAAATGTAAGGTGGTGGGGGTGGCGGCGGTGATTGTGAAGGCGGAGGTGGAGGTGGTGATGAATATATGTAGGGTGGTGGTGGTGGTGGCGGTGATGAATAAACATATGGTGGTGGTGGAGGTGGCGGCGATTTATAATGTGTTGTGGGTGACGACTGATGTTGAGGTGGTGGTGGTGGAGGTGGTGATTTGTAGTGTGTCGTGGGTGATGACTGATGCTGAGGTGGTGGTGGTGATTTGTGGTGTGTTGTGGGTGATGATTTATGCTGAGGTGGTGGTGGTGGTGAAGAAAATTCAGTCTCCGGAGGCGGAGGCGGAGGAAGGCGAGTCACTGGAGAGATTTTGTGAGTTGGTGGCGGCGGCGAAGGCAGTGGGATGTGAGACCCAGCCGGCGGTGACGGTGGAGGTGGAGATCGCGGCCTGCCAGTCGGCGAAGACTTAGACGAAGGCGGTGGTGGTGGAGAAGGCTGGATAAACGGCCTCGGCCGTTGAGATGGCTTAGGCGACGGTGGCCTCGGCGGCGCGGGCCGCCTGGCACTCGGTACCGGCGCAAAGCACTTAGACTTGCTACAATCAAACGGCTTAGCCGCATCAGAAGAACACTCCTTAGCCGACCTCTGATTACTCTTATTCGCAATACAATTCTCCCGCCCATCCAAAACCGTTCCTCCCCCAAATCTACTGCACTGCGGTGCCTCCCTCGTGAAATAATTATACGAATAAGTGAAATTCTGCAGCCGCGGCAGCTGGCAGACGCTAGCCGGCACCTCACCGGTGAGCCGGTTATGAGCCACAACCAGCTGCTCCAAACTCCTCATACGGCTGATCTCCGCCGGCAACGGCCCCTGCAAATTGTTGAAACTCACATCAAACACCGTCAGCTCCTTCAACATCCCAATCTGCGGCGGCAAACACCCCGTCAGATTATCGTTCAACAAAATCAGCTCATTCAACGTCTTCCCCATTTTCCCTATACTTGCAGGAATACATCCTCCGAGATTGTTGTTAGCAAGCACCATAACTGAAACAGGCGAGTTTCCGAGATTCTCGGGGATGCCGAATTGAAACCTGTTATCGTTTAAAAAAATTGCGTCCAAATCCTTATCGAAGACCTGTGAAGGAACGCCTCCTTCGAATTCATTAAACCGAAGGTCTAAGAATTTCAGAGCAGGCAATTTCAGCACCACATTCGGAAAACCGCCGACGAATCTGTTGTTGCTCAAATCGAGCTCGAAGAGGAGCTTCAATTTCCTGAAGCTGTTGGGGATTACTCCACAGAATCTGTTGGAGTTTATGTGAAAAAGAGCCAGATCTGTCAGCAAGCCGAGCTCCTCCGGCAGGTACCCGGCGATGTCGGCGTGGTTGAGGTCAATGCCGGCCACCACCCTGAAGGAGGAGTTGGTGGCGGAGGGAGCGCAGAAAACGCCGCCGTATGAGCAAACATTAGGTCCCGTCCAGTTCGAAGTGAAATTGAATGGATCAGAGAAAATAGCTTGTTTCCATGATTGCAAGGCAATGTAGGCTTGCCGGAGGTTAGGGTTCTCAAAGGTTAAATTACTTGCAGCTCTTTCGATGTCCCCTGTGTCAATGTCGATTTCTGCGGCAGCGACATTGGGGATCTGGGAGGCAAAGAGTGAGAGAATGAGGGCTGAGAGGAACAAAAACGAGGTGGAGCGCCGCCGTAGCGGCGGCGGCGGCATTGGGCGTGACATGGTGAAAGGAGTCATGAGAATTGGAATGAGGAGAGAAAATGGTGAATTGAAAACATTAAAAGGGGAACGAACAGAAGAGAGTGGTTACAGCTGCCAAAATAATAATGTAATGTGTCCCCTCTTTCTTGGTTGCTCTCTTCTCTACTATATGATGGAATAGGTACTGCTTGCTGGCTCAATTTATTCTCTCATTACTTTATTTTTATTTTTATTTTGAGAAATTAATTAATTTTTAGTACAATTTATTGGGTGGGAGAAAATGGGAGGCCAGTAAGTTGATTGGGGTGGCATCAATTTCGTTATAAATAATTGGTATTTCAATAAAAATAATTTAGAAAATTGGAGATAGAGAAAGAGCAAAAGTCGTTTACGCTGTGCCAGTTGGGTTTTGCTATTTTCTCAAAGATGAGAGAATAAATTGAGGCACGATTCTATGACCGTGATAGTGTTGATGTAATAAATTAAAAAAATGAATTTCAATTTATAAATAAAACATTTTCCCATTCAATTTAACATCTTGATGGAGCTGTGAGGACATATTCGCCATTTGTGCGTAAGGGTGTAAATGTTTCAAAACATATAATACTATTCATTGAACATTTGAATTTTAATCGAAACAAAATCAGTATTTGAGCTTTGTTTGATTATTAATCGAATCAAAATGAATGCAAGCTTTAATCTAGTTGAGTCGAATCGAGTACTCGAATAACTTGATATTTTTACACATGTTTTTTTTTTTTTTACTAATCGAAATGACTTTACATCTTATCGAACAAAAAAATGTGTTTAAGTTTGGTTTGTTATGTTAATCAACCAGAACTCAAACGAGCTTTTTAACTCGATCTCGAATCGAACGTTGAGTAACTTTGGTTAGTTTTGTCTGCCCTATTTGTAAAGTAACTACATTTCATGTGAGACTAAACAAAATTATTATGTCGGCTGTTCATTTTCCTTAATACATAAAATTAAAGTTTTTTTTTATAAAAAAAAATTAGTAAACTAAATGTAGTTTAATTCAAGAGAGAGAATCGTCGTGACAAGGCAGCACGTTGCAGGTATTTGAATAAAGGGACAGGTGAAAGAGAAAGGACCGACTACAAAATAATTTGTTGGACACCAGCTATTATTTCTACATTTATTAAGCTCCGCGTTCTCATCGAATTTTATTTTAGTTACCTAAGTCTCAATCTCGTTTTCTAAGCCAAATTCATGCTTGCATTTAAATTTTTCTTTTTCGACTTAGGGCACGAGTTTTCGCACCAACTTACTTAATTTGTGACAACCCTACAGGAGTATGTATGACTTCAAAATTACACTAATAAAAAAAACTTTGCCAGCTATGCTAGTTTAAATTCTATTGGTATTAATAATCAATATAATTCTTTGCTATGGATAATATTATAATTGGTCGAGAACTAATCAAATCGATTTATGGCGTTTGCAGAGATCCAAGAAAATTAAAAGTTATGGTTTTGGTCTAGTGATAAAAGATTGATTCTAGCAAACTCGAAAAAATTTATTGATTTTATAGTAAATTATCAACATATTACATAGGCAAAAGAGTACACTGTTTTTTATTGATGATTGTTTTTGAGAAACGTTGGGAAGAATATAAATTATTATAACTAAATACATATTAACATCAACTTTGAGAATATTTTAATTTTTATATTTTGCATTAAAAGAGAATATAGACAGATAGCCATTCGCCGCCTTAATTTGAGAATTGAGTTCGAGGTTTTAATTGCAAAGGTCAACTTAGGCCTAGAATTTAGAACTGAAGTCTTTTACCAAAATACATTACATAACAAATACATCCACATTAATTCTAGTATATTAGAAAGTCATACTTAATGGCTAGCTCGTCCATTTCATTTTCAAAGAATACATTTACTTTTAACTTACCATTATTCAATCGTTTTTATGCATTTATTTTCAAACTTCCTACTATTTTATATTTTATGTAAAAGAAATCATAAAATAATTTTAGTGTTATTCTAATTCCATATTAATCTAATTTTAGTCGAAATCTAATAACCCAATTCGTTTTTACTACAAAGTCCTGAAAGGGAGTGAGATTGGTGAGATTTATCTAGCCAATGATTTGGAATACAAATGATCAATAAACTTAGCCAAAAGAGGTGCAGAGATACTAAATTGAGAAACTTCCCAAAAATACTATGAATAAAAAACAGAGAAAAAAGGAGTTGTTTAAGGGGTTTGATCTTTCTGCTAAGTGAGTTGTCAGTTATTCTGATTTTTGGTTGCTGGCTGAAGAATAGTCCCCCACCCCAATTCACTATTCTCTATTCCAAAACAAAAAAGCATCAATTATTTTCAGACAAAAAAAGTGCCTGTAAGAGGAAAACAGTTTCTGCCAGAGCAGAAAAGGGACCCACCATTACACTGTTTTCACGTTGTCTTTATAGACCTTTTCCGCCCGAATCTCTCTTATACCCTCATATTGTAAAGAAAATTCAAACCGCGTTACTTAGGTCAATTAATAATTTAATTTTTTCAAAATTAGAAATCCTAGCTTTTATTCCTTCTTTTTCTTCGAATATGAACATCCATTTAGGATAATATGCTAGCTTAATTGACAAGAAAGAAGAATATACCACCTAACATAAAATAACACTTTTTTAGGGATCAACTTTATGTTTCAGTGATAGAATTTGCACAAATACAATCATATATAAATCGGTGTGTTCCTTCGTACCCCTAAAAAAGACTTTCATATTTATTTCAATTCACAATGTGTTGTCTTCCCAAACAAATATTTATATGAAAAGAAACATAGACAGATAAAATAAAAAAGTTTACATTGTATGAAATTGAATTTTTTTTTTTAATTATGATTGTGCGTTACATGTAGTTTCATTGAAAGTAGGTGATTATTTGAAGGGTTAGGATTTAGGAACATGAACATTTACAAATAATAATGATAATAATAATAATAAGTGACACTTCAAAAAAATATAAATTAATCACCGCTCTCCTCTCTCTCTCTCTTCATTCTTGGAGACAGGCTGTGTAACCAACCAAAAGATTTCTTCCATCAGTGGTTCACTATTTTTGTTGTATTACAAAGATTTCCTCAACAGCCCAGCTCTATAGTTTCCCTAAATAAAACTGCTCCTTGATTGTAACACTTTGATATAGGGTGAAAGTTTTTTATAACTTCTAAATTTTGTAATGATTGAAAGCAACAATTCAAAAAATAACTACAAATATTTTAAAAAAATCCAATAACTCAAATTTATCCTAATCAATTATTATATAGGCAACAATTATTTCTATATTTGCTATAATTGACAATCAAGTCTAAGTCTATCCTTATTTTAACTTTCAGCGGTTCGAGCGAACATGACCACCATTACAGCACAATCCGAATTCTCTAGGTCATTCTTTGTTTAAATGTTTCAATACACCAATGGGCTCCGTTTGGTTGAGGTTTATGAGTGAGATATCACACATTTTTTTATTATTTTATTTCTATTATTTTGTTTGGTTCACGCATGAAAGGCCCCTGAAATGGGCATGGCCCGATTATTTATCAACCCCTTTAGTTATTAGGTATCCCAACCCCTAGGTGAGATGTATAATCCAACTCATTCTATTGCTTTTGAAAATTACTTAATTACCCTTAGGTGTCCAAAAGCTAAAGTATGGTATAAGAGTAATATTGGAAAATCAATGGAAAGTGAAGGGCACAAAAATATTATAGACGTATTTGGACATTTATTATATAATGCAATCACACAACCAATTAATAAACCCACATATATCCCACAGCCTAATCCTTCAAACAAACAATATATTAAACATTAATATATCAATGGGATAAGACCAAGTAATAGAATGAAGAGAATTAATAAAGCTCATTACCATCATCCAACCAAACGGAACCCATATATATAAATATCATGTGGACAATTATAATATCATCAATACACAGACGACATTTATCTAATATAGTAATATGAGTGGAATACGAGATGGAATAACGAATGAAATTGAACATCTCGCATGATTACGACAACCATCTAACCTTGGAGGAAATTTTGAAGTATGCATTTGTTGAACTAATGAATGGAATTGTATCTAATGACCTCCTTCCGAATCAAAAATGAAAAGCTCCAGTTGTATAAGACTCGGTATGATTCAAGTTCATGCATTGACAAAACCTCAAACACTAGGCTTGATTTCATCATCAGTGCACCAAATCGAACCAAATATTTGTATGAGGGTCAACTCCTAAAGCAGTGTTCTAAAAAGCGCCAGACGCTAGTCGGGTGGCAGGCTGGGCCCTAGCGCCTAGGCGGAGCCTGGGCGGGGTTAGACAGGGCCTAATCGGAAGAAAAACCTAGGCGGACAAGAGAAGCCTAGCGCCTAGGCCGGGACTAATCGGGGCTAGACGGAGATTTTTAGAAAGTATTAGCGTGGAGGCCATAATTCATCATTAAAGATCTCATATTTCTCACGGTGTTTCATCTTGTATTGTATGTTTCAATTCAATATATGAATGTCACGTGTAAAAATAGCGTCATTATTGTACACGTGTCATACACATTGTGTGTTGAAACACAAGATAAAACACCATAGGGAATTTGAGATGCACCCTGATAATTAATGCCGAGAACCCAACTAATACACTTAATCCATATCAAATTCATAATGCAATAGATGGGGATTAGGACGTGTGCAATTTCCCCATAAACAATCTAGAGTGTTGGGGCAACATTGAGTTTCAAGACCAATCTTCACCAAAATGACCTCCCCCTCCCCACATCCTTGCAACTACAGTGTGTGTGAGGTTGAACATATGCACCGGCACCCAAATCTGTCTTGTTAAGGGTTTCACTTTCCAGAACTATTTCATGTCTAGATACAGATCCCTCTTGCCTTATTCATCTTTGGAAGTGTTAACAACACTACTTCTTAGAAGGACTTAAATAAAAGTTCAGCCTATGTTAAAAGCATAGTATAACTATTCACCCCTCCACTATTCCATTTCCCTTCTGCTTTTCTATTTAGGATTCTCCTAAAGCATGTTGTCACAACACAAAAAATGAAAACAGTTGCATGCACATATATATATATTAGTATTCAAATAACTGGCTATATTTATAACAAGGATATTTAAGTGTATCATATGCACGTCAATTTTCCAACAAAAGGGTGCACAGAAAGTTAACGGAGGAAAATGCAACAAAAGAAAAAGGAAATGAGAAATTTTCCCAATCGAAGACAATTCATTTGCATTCGCAAGCAACGTCAATGAAGGACAAATCGGTGCATCATTATGAAGGTTAATTAGATGTTATCCAATTGGGTATCACCTAACTCCCTTGTGATTTTAACGTGTATCCAATTATGACATGTGCATCTTTTCTTTCAAATAAAGAAAACTGAAATGGAACACATGTCAAAATCACAAAAGAGTGGGGTGATACCCAATTGAGTAGCATCTAATTAACGAGGGCAGTCCATTTGTAAGACAATCATCTTTTTTCACCCCTCAACAAAAAAAGGCATGTTTATATTATTAGAATCTCAGTTGAACTCCCACAAGGAATAAAACTCAGAAGAATGTATCTCCATTCTATATGTCTCAGAGTTGTAAGATCCGCCATGGTCACTCTTTAATTCTTGTATTCCGGACACTTTCTGGCTATAATAAGACAACAACTGTATAGTTCTACTTCATAGGCTATCTTAATTGACTCATGAGTGAACCAACAGTTTATCGTATTTTTTATCTGCATGGACATGGATCGCTGCAGCCCTCCCTCCCCTGCAGATAAATCACTTGACCCAAATTAGTTGTAATACCCGAAAAAATTAGGAATACTAGTATTAAGATTACTAGTATGGGGTAATAAAACCTTTAATAGTTTTAAAAGTCCATTAGTATATTATTATTAACGTTAGATTGATTAGCTCATTTCTTGGCCGATGAAGAATCTTAAGAAACCTAGGTTATTTTGCTAGGATAACTATATTAGAAGTCTTCTCTACTAGGGTTTTTTCATCCAACGTTAGGGGAAAATATTCTTAAACTCTCTCTGCCACCACGATTTTTGTCTTCAACGCCACAATCTCTCCACCATTTCCTCTTTTGTTCTCAATCCTAAAGGTAATCTTCTTCTAAGTTAGAAAACCTAGTTATACTTATCAAAATTTCAGAAGGAGATTACCTTAGGGATTGTGAACAAAAGAGAGAATGATTCTCAAAATATATAGGGGGACAGGGCGAAGAAGAAGAGGGGTGACATAAAACCATCCCATCCCCATTGACATAGATGGGGCAGGGATTCCCCATCGGTTTCGGGGCAGGCTCCCCACTCGAGTTCAGGGCATTTTTCCATCTCTAGTGGTGGTTGTGATGAAAATTGTGATGGCAGAGAGGGAGTTCTTTATTTCTTTTCTTGGTTAACGTTGGATGAAAACCCCTACAAGGAAAGACTTATAATATAGTTATCCTATCAAATAATGTAGGAGTCTTAAGATTCTTCATGGCCTAAACATAGGCTAATTGATCCAATGTTAATAATAACATATCATATACTAATGGACTTTTTAAATAAAATAATGTTTTTATCACCCCATATTAGTAATATTAATATTAGTATAACTATTTTTTTCGGGTATTACATAAAAACAAAGCTCCACTCAGCTTAGCAATATCTCATTATTTTGGGTCTGCAACATGGAAATTTTTTTCCTCGGCATTGTTCCAAGGGTCTTGTCCATGGCCAATCAACAAAAACTCAAAGTTCTCTAAATCACCTCATACGGTTCAATTTTATCCAAGCTCTTCCTCTAGCTTCTACAGAAATACTAGTTCCACCACAACCCTAACTGCTGTAGGTAGCAAATCATTGCCTAATGAGCATAAACAATCTCCAACGATTCTCCTTCAAAGCATATGAATTTTCCATTTAACCTTTCAAGGAATGTATCAGTTTAACAAAACCAATTAACCTTTCAAGGAATGCATCAATTGAGCAAAACCAATTAACCTTCATCCTTTAAGAAAGATCATCTAATATTTCACTCCCAATAAATGAAGAAGCTGAATAATGAAAAACGTTCAAAAATACTGATCTCCAAACTCCAATATCTACCTTTAATAAATATCTACCTTCAGTAAATTACAAACCTCTCTTCAGTCTACACAGGCTAATTTAAAGTAATTTAATAAATATAAGCTCTCTCCAGAATACTAATTTTGTGGCAATCTCCTTTTAATCTATTTGGTAACACAACAATTTGCTCTCTCTACCAACTGCTTCTTTGTAATATTACTAAGGATAATTTTAAAGATCATAGAAAAACTCTAGTCAACTTTCAAAATTACATTTACCCCCTTAAAGTATTACAAACACCCCCTGAGGTTTGTATTTAGACTAACAAATACCCCCTCTGGAGGGTGCAATTTGAAAATGAGAAACAAATGTGAAGGGGTATTTGTAATTTTGAAAGATAACTGGGTTTTGTTTTGTGATTAGGCTAAACCTCACAGTAGTTTTTGTAAATTAACCCTATAAACCAATAGGATTACATTCTTATATAACAGGTAGCTTCTCGAATCAGGAGCACATAAATTTGTGTGGAATATTATGTATCTAATTCTCTAACAGAGTCGTAATTGATCAAAACTGTTTTCAATGGTAACCTAAGACACAGTCAATCTTACGTCCATACATAACTAGTTAACTACTGCATATATCATCAATTTCCTACAACTTAATCTCCAAATTTTTATAAATGGGACTACAAATTAATGATGGAGGCCAAAAACAAATCACGGTCCAATATTACTAGCCTGCAAAAACAAAGACAAAGCTCTATAATAGTTCATAATCATGAAGGAGGTGACAAAGACTATTAAACTTTTCCTAAATCTCAAATTGAATCTTTCAACCCAAAAGAACAACTGGGGCAATCTAAAACAAAATGAACTCGCAAATGTTGGGGTCCAGGAAAAAAAATGTAAATTAGAAATTGAAATATTCAAAACAGCAATATGAATATACCTTCCACATTGAAAGTTCCTTGGAGGCGTGATTGATGATTCTAGGGTTTCAAACGAGCTATTCATAAAATAAAAGAAAAAACTTCTGGGTTTTGGAGTTTGGAGGGAAGATTGAAATTGGGAGGACCAAATTGCGTCAGTATGACGTCATGAAAGGATTGTATGGTTACGGGCCAAGCCCAGGCATGTAGCTGCTTGGGCTGGGGGCAAACTGAACAAGAATTTTTATGAGGAAATACCACAAAATACCCTGATTTTTGGAAAAAAGACAAAAATACCACCCTATCACTATTCTACCCCATCTGGTCCTAAACTTCCCAAATATACCCACCCCTTTACTTTTCTTATCAGGTTTCTTACCCTCAATCTCATAAATTGTTTGCAGCCCTGGAATTATTGAAACCAATCGCGAATCCATTTCTTCTTCATGATCTGAAAACACAAAACCCAGATCCATAAACCCTTTTAACTCCTCCAATTCAAGCTCCGACATACTTCGACTGCTCCTATTTTTCCTTCTGTTCTTCCTCGTGCTTCCTATTTCGAGCACGCTTCCGAAAACGTCGATTTAGAAAATTGCCCTAGGTTTCCTGTTTACATAGCCTGTACAGTATCATCGATTAAGTTCATGGCAAATCCCGAAACAGACGAGGTTTTCGCGAAAATTTGATTAGTTCCCGTTGACGAATACATCGTTGATTTCTATAACGACGACAAGGGGCCTATTGAGGTCAATCGTAATCAAGACAAGCCCCTGTGTTTACAAAGACGTTAACGCAATCGACGCGATTGGTGGCGGTGGAGGGTTTTGGTTAATAGGAATTGCGCGGCATGTTTTTTCCTAAATTAAACCAGTCAGCCGATCCACCGAGCAAAGATATCTACCCGAAGGGCGTTCACGGCAAGGTTTGGAAATCGGTATATTTTTTGGGGGTAGGCCACGTCGGCAACTCCCGACAACGGGATGGGATTATTTTGTGACGGAAAAGAAACTTACAGCAAAAGATTCGGCTGTGGGGCATTGCATTATTGTTTGGCATGTGATGATGATGAATGTTTCGAACGGGACGACGAGGATTAGGGTGAAGATTTTGTGGTTGATTTCGAGTTTTCATCCGATGGGGTGAGGTTCTTCAACTTTTTTGATGAAATGTCGGCGAAGACTTCGAAAGGTTAAACCCAATTTTCTATGTTCTTTTATTATTTTGTGATTTGAAGTTTTTCGTTTGTTTCGATGTTGTTTTTGAGTTGTTTTTTTATGTTTACGTATTTCCATTTATTTGTTCTTTTTTATTGTTTTTGATTTGTTGTGTTATTTATCCGTGATCTTTTTTTTTTTTGTAGTGAATGTGAGATTTTTGTTGCTTGTTATACCGAAAGCGATTTATTGGTAGAATCTTTATGGACGTCGAAGCATTTGAGATAGAGAATGAGCAAGCAAGGCTCATCATCCGCTTCACAATCTGTAATATCCTGATTTTTTTTTTGTATGTTTATAATTATTTTTAATATTAATTATTATTATTATTATTATTAATTATCCAATTATTATTTCAATAAATTTCTTTTTTTTTTATTATCATTAATATTATTTTTGATAACAACTAGTAGAAATAATTATCCGCGCAATTCAAAATGTTGATTTAAAATTTATTATGGTAAAGTCTTTCCCCCATTTTAAAAGTCCAAGTCAAATAGGTTTTTTTAACAAACCCTAGTCATCCCATACTCAAATTCACCCTATAAATACATAATCTTACCCTACGTATTTTTCCTTCCTTCATCTGCGTAACAATCAGCGTCAAGGTAACAACAAATTTTATTTTCTCCTTCTGCGTTTCCAATTCGATTTTCCGAACCAAACAAGAGATACTCCAACCATCCTTTTTTTACCACCGTCAACCATCCACCGGAGTTTCTCTGGTTGCCAGCGAGCCCCGTCGTGCTCGGCCCATCGCCACTGTACAAGAAGTGAGGAAGAACCAGTCCCGCTGTCGCCCCTCGCGTCGGCCATCCCGAGTCGCCGCCATTGGAGAGTGGTGTGTCTGGTGTAGGGGTTTTTGTTGCTTGGTGTTGAAAAAAAAAGATTAAGGTAAGAGATGGGTGGTCTGCCGAGCGGGGAACTTGAGGGTGAAGGAGATTAATTTGCTGCTGATTAAGGAATTTTGGATTAGAAAAAAAAAAAAGAAAGATTTGATGGAGGGATGAAAACAGACGAGAGATGAGAGAGAGATATGTTGGAGAGAGAGTATGGGGGATAGTTCTTTTTTTAAGTATTGATAAGCTTTAAATAAAGTGACCCACTTTATGGCCATTTAGTTTATCTTTTTTTTATATAAAATTCCAAGTTGAGGTTATGTTGAATCATGACCTGTGTTTCCAATCAAGTTCATTCACCCAGTTCATCTTTCGGTTTTTCCTTTCGTCTTTCTTTTCTTTAATTAGTCAATCTTTTATTTTTTCATTTTCTTTTTCTTTTCTTTTTCTATCTTAATTTATTATATTACTATATTATTAATTATACTTTTATAATTTATTGTAGAAAACAAAGATAACGAGGAGTAGGATTGCCTGCATTATTTCATTCTTCGCACAGACATCGGCATTTATTTGAGGTGGGGATATTTTATTCACTTATTGTTTGTATTATTAAATGTTTCGTATATGTGTAATTGTTTATGTGCAAATGTGAAAATAAATTATGTTAGCCTGGGTCAGTAAGAAGGTCCGGGATCAAAAGTATCCTCGGGGTGAACCCGATGTTATATTAGTCGGGGTCATTTGAAGGTCCGGGATCGGAAGTATCATCGGGGTGAACCCGCATACATTAGTCGGTAATGTAGAAGTGCAGGATCGGATGTATCCTCGGGGTGAACTCGCGATCTATAAAAGTAATCGGCGATCAAAGTAAAATTTAAATTACATCTTTGAATGTTTACGATTATGCCTATTGATGTATTTAATTTTGACAAACATGTCCTCATTGAATGCGAGTTGAAAGCTCACCCCATATTCATTAACATTTTTCGAGTTAAGGAGTCCAAAGGCGAGGATTGGAGGCGGTGGATGTGAAATCAACGATTTTATTTTTTAATTTACAACTTTAGGAATATTTATTTTGTTAATGGATTTCTAGTTATAAATTTTATTTTTTGGATGACTGATGTTTGGGTTTGAATTAAAAGTATTTTTCCTTATTTGGATGCGAGTTTTTAATCATATGCTATTTTTTAAAAAAATTGTGTTCTTTTAATTAAGCTTATTGCACTGTTTGGATAGAATATTTATACTATTAGAAATTTGGGTCGTTACAAGTGGTATTAGAAGCGGGTCTACGGTTACGTAGACTTGTTAAAAAAAAATTGTCTTCTAATATTGTTTTTCAAAAAAATAGTATAGTGACATCCACCTCCGCCATATCTCGCCGGATTCCTTAAGGTATGCAAATTTATTATGTCAATACTCAATTTATTCATAATATGCCATGTCACATTATTATGCAGCATACATTATTCCTGTAATTATGTCTTGTTGCTTTTATTTCATACTCCTTATTGCATGTGTGTTTCTTTGTATTAGAAGAACGAACTCTGGCTCCTCGCGTAAAAAAACAAAATAGAGACTCATAATGAATTATATTAACTTAATAGTACTAATATACAAAATGCCTTTTTATTATTATTATTATTATTATTATTTATTTCAATTACTATGATAATAACTTAAGACGGGTACTAAGAACGTATTACATATGATTATAGGAATATGGCTCCTAAACCCTCCACAAGTTCCTCGACGCCCGAACTTTTAACCGTATAATGACGGGAACCAAGACAATGAAGGAACCCACTTAACGCCGAAACCAACCTACTACCGAGACTTGTTTGCGGAGATTCTCAATGTCGTCTGTAACCACAATGGGAACAATAACAACAAAAGTACTAGAGTGGTGGAACAGTTTCGCCATTACCGTCCACCCACCTTTAATGGACGTGATGGCCCGAAAGAACATGATTGAAGAATGGTTAAGAACGCTGGAAAGAATTTTCGGACTTATAGCTTACAGACCGATGAACAACGAGTGGCTTGTGCCGCCTTCCAACCGATCGATGATGCGGACCATTAGTGGGAAGGTTCTTTGGAGAAACAGGATCAAGAAGAACGTAATGCATTATCCTGGGATGAATTCAAGGAAGTGGTGATGGAGAAGTATTTCCTAGATCCTACCGTGACAAGAAGAAAACAGAATTTCTAAACTTCAAGCAAAGGGGATTGACCGTGAATCGAATACGAAAGGGAGTTTAACCAATTATGTCGGTTTGCACCACATCCGGTTGATACCGACCTAAAGAAAGCTTTGAGATTCGAGGAAGGGGATTGAGGTCACAATTATGCGGAATTCTATCCGCACGGGGGACTTGGAATATCTTTGTGATGGTTAGGGGGGCTCATGAAGTTGAAGCGGACTAGTGGGGATGATGATGACCGCAAGCCACCGTTGTGTCGAAAAGAGAAGTTTGATGGGACAAAGCCGAGTAAAATGGGGAATCGAAATAAACAGATAATAACCGATGGAAATTCTCGCCCGAGTGCACCAAACAATAAGACGACTTGCCCGAAATGCAACAGAATCACTACGGGAATGTTTAGGACAAGGAAAGTGTTTTATGTGCAAGAAATCGGTCACGATCTTCTAATTGCCCACTCTTGAAAGAGAGAAGGAAATGAGGGGACAAGGAGGCACCGCTCGGATGTATGCTATGACGCGGGAAGAGGCGGATCGTAACCCGGTGCGATGTCGGGTATGTTAACAATATCCGGAATACTGCGCTTGTATTTTTCGATCATCGGTGCCACACACTCATTTATATCTCTAAGTTTCATGATATAACTGGACATAAGGATGCTAGAATAGATGTACCCCTAGAGATTAGTATGCCATCCGGAAGGACAATAATTATCGACGTAATGGACAATGATATGAGACGTGAACATTGGAGGAAACATCTAGAAGGCGACGTATACATAATTGAGATGAAGGATTTTGACGTAATTCTAGGCATGAATTGGCTTAGTAAGTATCAAAGCGAGCATTAAGTGCGAAGAGAAGGAGATAACACTCAATCTACCTGGAGATGAGGAGATTACATTCTACGGAGTTACCTCTAAGTCTCTACCGCGAGTTATATCGGCGATGAAAGCGCGAAAGATGTTGGCAAAAGAGAATTGTCAGGGGTATTTAGTAAGTTTAGTCGAAGCTCCAACGATGGACCTAAAGACCGGCGTGCCAATTGTGCGAGAATTCTTGGACGTATTTCCGGAGGACTTGCCGGAGTCCCGCCGGACCGTCAAGTTGAATTTTCAATAGACTTGGTACCGGGCGCACCAATATCCAAGCACCCTACCGAATGGAACCAAAAGAGTTATAAGAACTAAAGGCGCAAATACAAGAATTCTGGACTTGGGATTTATCGGCCTAGTGTATCACCCTGGGGAGCACCATCTATTTGTTAGGAAGAAGGATGGGTCATTAAGGATGTGTATCGATTATAGAGAACTTAATCGACTCGCGTGAAGAACAAGTATCCACCGCCAAGAATCGAAGACTTGTTTGATCAATTGAGGGGTGCCAAGATTTTTTTTCTAAGATTGATTTGAGATCCGGTATCACCAATTGAAGATTAAGGAGAGTGATATCTCGAAGACAAAGATTCAGACCCGATATGGACACTATGAGTTCGTAGTGATGCCGTTTGGGTTGAGTAATGCGCCAAAGGCGATTTTCATGGACTTGATGAATAGAGTGTTCCATCCATTTTTGGACCAATTCGTCATAGTCTTTATAGATTTACATACTCGTGTATTCAAGGGACAATGAACAACACGAGGAACACTTGAGAATAGTGCTTGAGACACTTCGCAAGGAGAAGTTATACGCGAAGTTCAAGAAGTGTGAATTCGGATAGACCGAGTTGGATTTTTGGTCATGTAATCACCGCAAATGGAATTGAAGTGGATCCAAAGAAAGGTTGAGCGCGATTAATGAATGGAAGACACCTACAAATGCGAGCGAGGTTCGCAGCTTCTTGGGATTAGCGGGGATCTATCGCAGATTTATAGAGGATTTTCGAAAATAGCCGCACCTATGACTCGACTCACCGAAAAGGGAGAGAAATTTTTGTGGACCGAGAAATGCGATGAGAGCTTCCAAGAGTTGAAACGAAAACTAACTTCCGCACCGGTATTGATGATTCCCCGCCCAACCACGGACTTTGTGATTTACAAAGGACGCATCAAAACAAGGCTTGGTGCGTATTGATGCAGTGAAGGAAAGGTGGTTGCCTATGCCTCAAGGCAATTAAAGCCACACAAACCGAACTACCCGACTCATGATTTAGAGTTAGCTACGATAGTCCATGCACTGAAAATTTGGAGACATTATCCGTAATTTAGGGGTGGGCATCGGGTCGGGTAGTCGGGTTTTCGGGGATTTGGGTCGGTGCCGAATTTATCGGGTGGCAAATATAGGTACCCGCCCCCGACCCGATAATATCGGATACCCGAATTTTTGGGTACCCGAAAACCCCGGGTACCCGAGCAATCGGGTTTCGGGAACACAACTTTTTACGTTTTTCCTCCTTGTAAGTTGTAAGGTCTTTATTCTTGTTGCCCCCAAGAAAAATTATGTTGTCTGCTAAAGTAGCAAAGACAAGGATGGGCACCCTATTTGATCAATTAATATAATAATAATAAAAAAAACTCAAAAAACAAAGGCTAATATATAGAAACACAAAGGTACCCAACTTTTTCAAACAACTCAAAAGAACATAAATCAAATTACAACCACGTTTACTCAAAATCACATGTGGCCTTTACTCTTCTTAGAGGGAGGAAGAAATTGAGAAATAAAAGAGAAAGCGGCTTACCTTCTCTGCTTAGTTGGACTCGCATGCCTTGCCATTGCCGTCTTTGTGAAGTGAGTAAAATCGAGATTATCAAGAATGAAGACAGAACATAAGCTTATCCTCCCTTTGCCCATTTTCTTCATTTTGGTTTTTAAAAATAAGCGGGTGCCGGTCAGTAATGTCGGGTAACATTCACACTACCCGATTCCCGCCCGATTTATTATTAGTTCGGTATCGGGTACCCGCTAACCGATTTTTTCCGAAAAATACCCTAGCCAATCGGGTATTACCGACCAGCCGGGACCCGACTACCCGACCCCGAATGCCCACCCCTAATCTGTATGGTGGGAAATGTGAGATATTCACCGATCATAAGAGTTTGAAATATCTATTTACTCGAGAGGAGTTAAATATGAGACAGAGGAGATGGTTAGAATCGGTTAAGGACTATGATTGCACCATCAACTATCATCCAGGCAAAGCTAATGTAGTGACTGATGCCTTGAGTCGTAAGACCAAAGGTGAGTTGTCTAGTTTACTCACGCAACAAGAGCAATTGATACGAGAGTTTGCGAGCACGAAGATTGAAGTCATAACCCCACCGAGAAGTACAAAGCGATTGGCATCTTTGGTAGTTCAACCCACTTTGAGAGAAAGGATCAAAGAAGACAAGGTCGAGATCGGTTTTGAACAAGATGAAGGGGACGAGTTCGAGAAGGAAATATAAAAGGGTTTGTCATAGCGGATGATGGTGTTTTGACGTATGAAGGGAGATTGTGTGTTCCTAAAGAGGAAGAACTTAGGAAAGAGATACTTGAAAAAGCTCATTCTACGCCGTACACGGCCCACCCTGGAGGTACAAAGATGTACCGAGATCTAAGAGAAGCCTTTTGGTGGCGAAGTACGAAGAGAGACATTGGATCTTTCGTAGAGAAATGTTTGATATGCCCGAAGCAAGTCAAAGCCGAGCATCAACGACCGTCCTGTTTTGCTCAAACCTTGAAATCCCGAAATGGAAATGGGAGCACATAACGATGGATTTTTTGGTAGACTACCACGATCGGCAAAAAAATAAAGCGGTATGGGTCGTAGTAGATCAATTGACGAAGTCACTCACACTTTCTGCCGGTTAAAATGACGTTGAAGATGGAGCAAAGATGCACAACTATACATCCAAGAGATAGTGAAATTACATGGCGTTCCGGTATCCATCGTGTCGAGAAGATACAAGATTTTCTTCTAAGTTTTGGGGAAGCTTACAGATCGCTTTGGGAACAAAACCGAAGTTTAGTACGGCTTACCACCCGCAGATGACAGACAACGATCCGAGAGGATGATACTGAGATATTGGAAGACATGTTGAGAGCATGTGTGCTTGATATAGACGGAATTGGGAATCATTACTGCGCCGTGGAGTTTGCTTATAACAACGGCTACCAAGCGACTATTGGAATGGCCCCTTACGAGGCATTGTACGGGAGGAAGTGTAGATCTCCTCAGACTTTGGCGAGGTCGGAGAAAAGAAGATGTTGGGGCCGAGTTGGTTCAACAAATAGTGGAAAAGATAGCAAAGATCCAAGATCGAATTAGAATGGCACAAGATGAAGAAAATCGTATCTTGATCGAAGAAAAGACTTACAATTCGAGGTAGGAGACAATGTGTTTCTTTAGGTAGCACCGGTAAGGGGAGTGATAAGGTTTGGTGATAAGGGAAAGCTAAAACCAAGATACATGATTTTAACCGAATAATGACGGGAACCAAGACAATGAAGGAACCCACCTAACGCTGAAACCAACCTACTACCGGAGACTTGTTTTGCGGAGATTCTCAATGTCGTACGAGAACCACAATGGGAACAATAACAACAAAAGTACTAGAGTGGTGGAACAGTTTCGCCATTACCGTCCACCCACCTTTAATGGACGTGATGGCCCAGAAGAATGGAAGAATGGTTAAGAACGCCGGAAAGAATTTTCGACTTATAGCTTGCACGATGAACAACGAGTGTCTTGTGCCGCCTTCCAACCGATGATGATGCGGACCATTGGTGGGAAGGTTACGGAGAAACATGATCAAGAAGAACGTAATGCATTATCCTGGGATGAATTGAGGAAGTGGTGATGGAGAAGACTTCCCTAGATCCTACCGTGACAAGAAGAAAAGCGAATTTCTAAACTTCAAGCAAAGGGGATTGACCGTGAATCGAATACGAAGGAGTTTAACCAATTATGTCGGTTTGCACCACATCCGGTTGATACCGACCTAAAGAAAGCTTTGAGATTGAGAAGGGGATTGAGGTCACAATTATGCGGAATTCTATCCGCACAGGGGGACTTGGAATATCTTTGTGATGGTTAGACGGGCTCATGAAGTTGAAGCGAGACTAGCTGGGGATGATGATGACCGCAAGCCACCGTTGTGTCGAGAAAAAGAGGAAGTTTGATGGGACAAAGCCGAGTAAAATGGGGAATCGGAATAAACAGATAATAACCGATGGAAATTCTCGCCGAGTGCACCAAACAATAAGACGACTTGCCCGAAATGCAACAGAATCACTACGGGGAATGTTTAGGCCGACAAGGAAAGTGTTTTATGTGCAAGAAATCGGGTCACGATGCTTCTAATTGCCCACTACTGAAAGACAAAAGGGAAATGAGGGGACAAGGAGGCACCGCTCAGATGTATGCTATGACGCAGGAAGAGGCGATCGTAACCCCAATGACGATGTCGGGTATGTTAACAATATCCGGAATACCCGCGCTTGTATTTTTCGATCATCGGTGCCACACACTCATTTATATCTGCTAAGTTTCATGATATAACTGGACATAAGAATGCTAGAATAGATGTACCCTAGAGATTAGTATGCCATCTGGAAGGACAATAATTACTGACGTAATGGACAATGATATAGACGTGAACATTGGAGGGAAACATCTAGAAGCTGACGTATACATAATTGAGATGAAGGATTTTGACGTAATTCTAGGCATGAATTGGCTTAGTAAGTATCAGGCGAGCATTAAGTGCCAAGAGAAGGAGATAACACTCAATCTACCTGGAGATGAGGAGATTACATTCTACGGAGTTAACTCTAAGTCCGTCATGAGTTATATCGGCGATGAAAGCGCGAAAGATGTTGGCAAAAGAGAATTGTCAGGGGTATTTAGTAAGTTTAGTCGAAGCTCCAACGATGGACCTAGCACCGACAGACGTACCAATTGTGCGAGAATTCTTGGACGTATTTCCAGAGGACTTGCCTGGAGTCCCGCCGGACCGTCAAGTTGAATTTTCAATAGACTTGGTACCTGGGGCAGCACCAATATCCAAGGCACCCTACCGAATGGCACCAAAAGAGTTATAAGAACTAAAGGCGCAGATACAAGAATTACTGGACTTGGGATTTATCAGGCCTAGTGTATCACCCTGGGGAGCACCAGTCCTATTTGTTAGGAAGAAGGATGGGTCATTAAGGATGTGTATCGATTATAGAGAACTTAATCGACTCACGGTGAAGAACAAGTATCCACCGCCAAGAATCAAGACTTGTTTGATCAATTGAGGGTGCCGATTTTTCTAAGATTGATTTGAGATCCGGTATCACCAATTGAAGATTAAGGAGAGTGATATCTCGAAGACAGCATTCAGGACCCGATATGGACACTATGAGTTCGTAGTGATGCCGTTTGGGTTGAGTAATGCGCCAGCAGTGTTCATGGACTTGATGAATAGAGTGTTCCATCCATTTTTGGACCAATTCGTCATAGTCTTTATAGACGACATACTCGTGTATTCAAGGGACAAGGAACAACACGAGGAACACTTGAGAATAGTGCTTGAGACACTTCGCAAGGAGAGAAGTTATACGCGAAGTTCAAGAAGTGTGAATTCGGATAGACCGGTTGGATTTTTGGGTCATGTAATCACCGCAAATGGAATTGAAGTGGATCCGAAAGGTTGAGGCGATTAATGAATGGAAGACACCTACAAATGCGCGCGGTTCGCGATTTCTTAGGATTGGCGGGATACTATCGCAGATTTATAGAGGATTTTCGAAAATAGTCGCACCTATGACTCGACTCACCGAGAAAGGGAGAGAAATTTTTGTGGACCGAGAAATGCGATGAGAGCTTCCAAGAGTTGAAACAAAAACTAACTTCCGCACCGGTATTGATGATTCCCGACCCAACCACGGACTTTGTGATTTACTGATGGCGCATCAAAACAAGGCTTGCGGTGCGTATTGATGCGCAGAAGGAAAGGTGGTTGCCTATGCCTCAAGCCAATTAAAGCCACACAAACCGAACTACCCGACTCATGATTTAGAGTTAGCTACATGAGTCCATGCACCAAAATTTGGAGACATTATCCGTAATTTAGGGGTGGGCATCGGGTCGGGTAGTCGGGTTTTCGGGATTCGGTCGGGTGCGAATTTATCGGGTGGCAAATATAGGTACCCGCCCGACCCGATAATATCGTGATATACCGAATTTTTGGGTGCCCGAAAAACCCCGGTGCCGAGCAATCGGGTTTCGGGAACACAACTTTTTTTGTTTTTCCTCCTTTGTAAGTTGTAAGGTCTTTATTCTTGTTGCCCCAAGAAAAATTATGTTTATGTCTGCTAAAGTAGCGGCCTGAGGATGGGCACCCTATTTGATCAATTAATATAATAATAATAAAAAAACTCAAAAACAAAGGCTAATATATAGAAACACAAAGGTACCCAACTTTTTCAAACAACTCAAAAGAACATAAATCAAATTACAACCACGTTTACTCAAAAATCACATGTGGTGGCTAACTGCTCGCTTAGAGGAGGAAGAAATTGAGAAATAAAGAAAGCGGCTTACCTTCTCTCACGCTTGTTGGACTCGGACTACTTTCTTGCCGTCTTTGTGAAGTGAGTAAAATCGAGAGATTATCAAGAATGAAGACGAAACATAAGCTTATCCTCGACCTTTGCCCATTTTCTTCATTTTGGTTTTTAAAAATAAGCGGGTACCGGTCGGGTGTCGGGTAACATTCACACTACCCGATTCAGGCCGATTTATTAAGTTCGGGTATCGGGTACCCGCTAACCGATTTTTTCCGAAAAAATACCCCTGACAATCGGGTATTACCCGATCGGTCGGGACCCGACTACCCGACCCCGAATGCCCACCCCTAACTGTGTATGGTGGGAAATGTGAGATATTCACCGATCATAAGAGTTTGAAATATCTATTTACTCGAGAGGGAGTTAAATATGAGACAGAGGAGATGGTTAGAATCGGTTAAGGACTATGATTGCACCATCAACTATCATCCAGGCAAAGCTAATGTAGTGATCGATGCCTCGAGTCGTAAGACCAAAGGTGAGTTATCTAGTTTACTCACGCAACAAGAGCAATTGATACGAGAGTTTGCGAGCACAAGATTGAAGTCATAACCCCACCGGAAGTACAAAGCGTATTGGCATCTTTGGTAGTTCAACCCACTTTGAGAGAAAGGATCAAAGAAGACAAGGTCGAGATCGGTTTTTGAACAAGATGAAGGGACGAGTTCGAGAAGGAAATATAAAAGGGTTTGTCATAGCGGATGATGGTGTTTTGACGTATGAAGGAGATTGTGTGTTCCTAAAGAGGAAGAACTTAGGAAAGAGATACTTGAAAAAGCTCATTCTACGCCGTACACGGCCACCCGGAGGTACAAAGATGTACCGAGATCTAAGAGGCCTTTTGGTGGCGAAGTACGAAGAGAGACATTGGATCTTTCGTAGAGAAATGTTTGATATGCCAAAGAAGTCAAAGCGAGCATCAACGACCGTCTGGTTTGCTCAAACCTCTTGAAATCCCGAATGGAAATGGGAGCACATAACGATGGATTTTTGGTAGACTACCACGATCGGAAAAGGAAATAAAGCGGTATGGGTCGTAGTAGATCAATTGACGAAGTCGGCACTTTCTCAGGTTAAAATGACGTTCAAGATGGAGCAAGATGCACAACTATACATCCAAGAGATAGTGAAATTACATGGCGTTCGGTATCCATCGTGTCGACAGAGATACAAGATTTTCTTCTAAGTTTTGGGGAAGCTTACAGATCGCTTTGGGAACAAAAACGAAGTTTAGTACGGCTTACCACCCGCAGAATGACACTGACAGACCGATCCGAGAGGATGATCTGAGATATTGGAAGACATGTTGAGAGCATGTGTGCTTGATATAGATGGAATTGGGAATCATTCATGCGCGCCGGGAGTTTGCTTATAACAACAAACTACCAGCGACTATTGGAATGGCCCCTTACGAGGCATCAGACGGAGGAAGTGTAGATCTCTCCCACCGAGCGAGGTCGGAGAAAAGAAGATGTTGGGGCCGGAGTTGGTTCAACAAACAATGGAAAAGATAGCAAAGATCCAAGATCGAATTAGAATGGCACAAGATGACAAATCGTATCTTTGATCGCCGGGGAAAGACTTACAATTCGAGGTAGAGACAATGTGTTTCTTTAGGTAAAGACCTAGAAGGAGTGATAAGGTTTGGTGATAAGGAAAGCTAAAACCAAGATACATAGGGGCCCGCTTCGAGATATTGAAAAGATTCTGAGATCTCGCTTATCACCGCATTGCCACCGCCTGTCAAAGCGTCATGATGTTTTTCATATATCGATGTTGAGAAAGATGTTCATGACCCAAGTCATATTGTTAATTACGAAGACCTGCAGATTAACGATGACTTATCCTACGAAGAAGACTGAATCCATTTTGGAGCGAGAAGTTCATAAGCTAAGGAATAAAGACATAAGCCCGATTAAAGTGCAATGGAGACGTCATGAGGAAAATAAAGCCACATGGGAGCGTGAAGAAGAGATACGTGCCAAGTACCCGACTCCTTAATTTTTGGTAAGTTATCGAATTTCGAGGACGAAATTTTGTTAAGGGGATAGGATGTAATATCCGGATTTTTTTGTATGTTTATAATTATTTTTAATATTAATTATTATTATTAATTATCCAATTATTATTTCAATAAATTTCTTTTTTATTATCATTAATATTATTTTTGATAACAACTAGTAGAAATAATTATCCAGGCCTAATTCAAAATGTTGATTTAAAATTTATTATGGTAAAAGTCTTTCCCCCGCTTTTAAAAGTCCAAGTCAAATAGGTTTTTTTTTTTAACAAACCCTAGTCATCCCATACTCAAATTCACCCTATAAATACATAATCTTACCCTACGTATTTTTCCTTCCTTCATCTGCGTAACAATCAGCGTCAAGGTAACAACAAATTTTATTTTCTCCTTCTGCGTTTCCAATTCGATTTTCCGAACCAAACAAGAGATACTCCAACCATCCTTTTTTTTTACCACCGTCAACCATCCACCGGAGTTTCTCCGGTTGCCAGCGAGCCCCGTCGTGCTCGGCCCATCGCCACTGTACAAGAAGTGAGGAAGAACCAGTCCCGCTGTCGCCCCTCGCGTCGGCCATCCCGAGTCGCCGCCATTGGAGAGTGGTGTGTCTGGTGTAGGGGTTTTTGTTGCTTGGTGTTGAAAAAAAAAAAGATTAAGGTAAGAGATGGGTGGTCTGCCGAGCGGGGAACTTGAGGGTGAAGGAGATTAATTTGCTGCTGATTAAGGAATTTTGGATTAGAAAAAAAAAAAAGATTTGATGGAGGGATGAAAACAGACGAGAGATGAGAGAGAGATATGTTGGAGAGAGAGTATGGGGGATAGTTCTTTTTTTAAGTATTGATAAGCTTTAAATAAAGTGACCCACTTTATGGCCATTTAGTTTATCTTTTTTTTTATATAAAATTCCAAGTTGAGGTTATGTTGAATCATGACCTGTGTTTCCAATCAAGTTCATTCACCCAGTTCATCTTTCGGTTTTTCCTTTCGTCTTTCTTTTCTTTAATTAGTCAATCTTTTATTTTTTCATTTTCATTTTCTTTTCTTTTTCTATCTTAATTTATTATATTACTATATTATTAATTATACTTTTATAATCTATATATATATAAAAGCAAGATAGTATTCTATTTTTGGCAAATTCCCGCCAAAAAACTACTTGCCAAAAATAGAAAGTTATGTTGTATATTTAATTACTAATATCTACACTATTAATATATGACTACTGCACTAATGTATTACAATTGCTTTCTTGGGCACCGCAATTTACATTTAAATTTGAAATTTGTCTGTCTTGGGAAGAAAAAAAGCTGTATGTTTTGTTTTTAATATATTGATACATTGGTAAACAACTCAAAATAAAACATGCAGATTCCAAATTTTGAATATGCAGCAAAAACGAGATTTTTGCATCGAAAAATTAAATAGTTGGAATTAAAAATTCGATATTGGACTGAAATTAAACCTGTAATACACCATGATTAAAAGAATATACATTGATTTGCGAGATTTGTAATTATTTGAAATGCTATTTGAAATGCAACAGTACAAATTACAAAACCTCGAGCAACTAAATTTGTTTTCAAAATATTTTTTTCTAATTATTTTGAAACCTAACTTCCGCTATAAATAGTCTTCTTCAACATAGAATACAAACGAGATTTGTGCTTAGTACACGCGAAAATTGTTGTGGAGGGTGTGTCTGGTTTGAGCATATAATATACCTGATACCTTGAATATCTTTAGCCTAGAATGCATCTTTCATAACACTGAATGGGATTTGTTCATGATGTTCGTAGTGTGTACCTGCATATGGTAATAATTCAAAAGTTTTCAGTCAAGAGGTATTTTTTGAATTTTCATTTAATATGTGATCATACATTTTGATTTTTAGTTTTTTTTGTTTACTTTTCCATGATTTTGATTTTTTTCTCAATAATGAGGTATGTATTTAAAATTTCATGATTTTTCTACAGTATCAAAATTTTTGGTACTGGTTTTTGTTGTTTAAATTTAACAAGATTCATGTTTTTTTCATCACTAAAGCGAACAAATGCCGAAAATAATAACGAGGTATAATATTTTTTATTTTAACATTTCAGGTGAAATGGGAGGGCAGGATTTGGATTTGAAAAAATTCTTACAGGTTAGTTCTCACTTTTCATCCAAACTTATTCTTCTACCAACATTACTTGAGCATACTTATACACATATTTGTTCCATCATAAAATCTTTTCAGTGTTCCTCTTTATAGCCGATGTACAAGAAGAAGAAAGGAATTTTCAAATCGAAAGCAACATGAAGATTACCGAATCAATTTTCATTTCCAAGAAACAAAAAGATGGATAGTAGTTCATCTAAATGGAAGTGTTTTCTATGTATTATTAATTGTTATATAAGCTTAAAAAGGATAACTCACCTAAGTAGCACATTGTGTCTCATTGTTCCTCTGAGCTTGAACTATAAACAAAAAGTTCAAGCACCTAGCGTAATTATAAAACATAACTGATTAAATATATATTATATTGAAGCAATAATATAGAATTAATGCCGAAATATGTACTTTTATTACCGTAGAACCATTTGATTCAATCCAGTAGTTTATCAATCTTTAGCTGGAAGTATAAAACATGAGAATTATAATGCATAGTTTCTTAAATAATTTGTGTGGATGAAAAATCAAATATACATTGCCAAAATGTGAATTGCTACTTATATCATAAGATGTGATGTCTTAATTTTCTGTCCTATCCTTGTGTTTTTTTCTTCTAATCAAACAAAAATGTGAAATGTAAGAACTTAGAACATGTCTGGATGTTTTCTTAAGAAAAAATCTAAAGACGTGAAGGTTGTTTTATATCCGAAAAATGCCCATATCTAAATAGGTCCAAATCATTAAAACAGATAAATCTGTTAAGATTTGTAGAAGAAAAATATATCTATAGTTTTTTATTTTGGTTTTAAAAAACCCCAAAAATCATTTTACAACCTGGTCTTTAGAAGAAGATATTTAAAATATTCCTACATATCCCAATCTTATGTTGAAAACTCTGTTTTTATTCAGAAGAAACTCACATATGAAAAAAATTAGAGTTCGAATTGTAAAGTTTTTACATAGCTTAGGTGGAACAATATAACCAAGATGATTTAAAACAAAACAAAACAAAAAAATTGTTTTACAAAAACCAATGAGCGTATGCATTTTGAACTAACATTTTTCTAAATCGTGAAATTTCGTATTTACTTGGGCGATTTAGTTTAAATATATAAAAACAATAGTTTTATTTACTCATTGTCTTATGTCCAGGAGATCAAAGTTGTCCGGCAGGTCGGATGAAACACATAAACACATAAATGTTTTTTTATATTGTTATAAACAACCAATGACAAATGTAAGTAGGCAAAGGTGAAATGACTATAAAACTCAAGAGTAGTTTTCACATTAGTAAATGAAGAGTAATTTCCTGGATAAAATCAATTACCTTGCAAATCGCATCAAAGCTGTGGAACCAGGTAAATCAAGAACTCAAAAAGACCCTTTTCTTTACAAGGACTCAAAATATTAAAAAGAAAAACAAATAGTGCATATCAAATTTGGAAAATTTTCCACTATCTAAATATCATTTTTTCATGGGAAGAAGAAATAGAAGCAAACACTCGAGAAATACCTTCCAATATGTCTAGGAAAGCATGATCCAAGGGTTGAATCTAGCGAAGCACAAAGCGATGACATGTCGAATCGTATAAACATTTTAGTTATTAATCAAAATTTAGAAATGAATGTATATATGATAAAGTAGAAGACAATGACTTATTTCGTTAAAACTATTGATGTCGAAACATTTTTTTTTAATTAGATTGTTGTTGAAACATTTTATTCCTTCATAAAACTTTTTGATAGGATGATAATGGAAATTTTTCATATGATTTTATAGCACTTCATTTCTAGAATAATTTTAAGTTAACACTTTGTCTTTCTATTTTAAATAAAATGTGAAAACATCAAATTATTTCTAAAATTCTTAGTTATTAAAATAAAATATGAAAACTATGGTAAGCAATAAAAAGAAACCTCTCCTGATCTCAAAATTCCACAATATAGTAGTCCCCAACAAAATAAAAATAAAAACAACAAAAATAATATGGGTATCTATACAATATCTATATAATATATAAAAACAAGATAGTCTATAATTTTGGTAAGTTCCCTTAAAATGCACTTTCTATTTTTGTGAAATGTTCGACTTTATTGTTTTTTAATTTTTAATGAAATAAAAATTATTTTCCATATTAAATATATATCAATTTATTGAGAACTGTGCTGCATAATAATTCATTGTTTCCCTCTTTTTTTTGTGTGTATTTGGGTCAAATTTCAAAACATCAAAACATGCTTAATAAATGACCGCGCATTTGTTACGAAAATATTGTTGCATTGGGCTCAGAAATGACCCTTCATTTTTTTTTCTTTGAAATCAATTTAAATTATATAATTAATTTGTAAATTATAACTAACCTGATGGTTGATGTCATTTAGTTTCTTATTGATTTATTTCAATCAATAAATAAGAAAATAATAATACTAATTAAAATCTAATTCTAATGTAAATAAATAATTAAATCGAGTTCATTTGAACGACATTACATTGAGACTTATGTTTAAATAAATTAAATAAAATGATTACCACATTCTAATTTTATATATCCGATTAACAATGCATAAAAATATAGGAGACATCTATTCTAATTCACCAATTTTTCATAACCTTTTTTTTTAGAAAACCAATTTTTTTTTCATATCATAGATAATAACAATGCAATGTGCGGTTTTAAGTTTTTGGCATTGGGTGGACAAGAAGTCCGCCTCCAAATCTAATTACACATTAAATGTGCCTGCAATGGTAAAATAAATATGTGATTAATGATGCATCTTAAAAATAATATAAATACCCCATTTCAAATTTAACAACTTACCTATTCTCGCGAAATCCCCTTTGTCGTATATGAAGTATAAAATGCGAACAAGAATGGCTCCCATCTTCGATTTAGTGAAGGAAACCAATCCTAGCAAAATTGAGCGGGCAAAATATTAAGCTTCGTTTGGTTCGTATTTATAGTTTGCCATCATTTGTAGATACTTCAAGTGTTAACGATTTATAGTGTATTTTTCATCATAAGGCAAAGATGTGAAATTTCATTTTGTTTACATGTTTTTTTCATTCTTACGCCATGAATAACAAAAAATTATAATTCTTGATTTCTTATAATGACTTTTGATTTGTGTAGAGGTCCGTAGAATTCATGCAACACTCAAAAGTTAACAAAGTTGGTAATTTTAAACCTATTTAGTCTACGATTCTTGAAATTTCGCCTCGTATATTCCTATATATAAGACATTAATTAGACATAATATATATATAAACAGTTTTTACAATGTTTTTATAAGGTCCCATATCCTCAATCCATCTTTTCTAAACACATATTAGCAAAAGTTCTTTGATTAATATATCTACCCTATATTGAATAATATAACAGAGAGAGCATTAAGTGGATACATTCGGATAAAGACATATTAATTTGAGTATCAATGCTATGAAGATCACAAAGTCTACCATCATTTGAAATAAATGTAAGATGAACAATAGTTCATCGAACAATGAGTTTAATTTTTTTTCAAAATATATTTTTGTAAAGCAGATATATTCACTTACATGTCTTTTATCATCTGTGAAATACCAGTAATTGTCATTATTAGTTATTTCTGTTAATAAGCAAATTCATGATTAGTAAAAATTATGATGTTTATAGTATAATATGTTATGTAGTAGTAATCAGAAAAATTAATAAGACATATCACTTATATTCAATATCCAATAGCAGTAATCATGGTATGTATTTCACCATCTGATAGAAAATGCCCACATTTAAATCTAGGGATATTTTGGTTCCGTTACTTATGTATTTATGAAACAAAAACCTTGGTGTTTGTCGGTCTTTTTTAACTGATAAAATCATACTGATATATAAACAAACATTGATCCATGTTTTGTTGTTTCTATCCACACATATTCATAACAGATACATGAAAATAATATAATAATATGATTATAATCTGACTATGAAAACTTAAAACTGAATAAATTGATGTCTATTTGTATTGGATGTTATCTATTTTTGTTTTTTCAAAAATCTATATCTATATCTATATAATATATAAAAGCATGATAGTCTCCAAAAATGGAAACTTCCCGCCAAAAAGTGCGTTTGCAAATATGGTAAGTACTGTTGAGTAATTAGACAACCTGCACTCTATAATTTTTACTTTATTTCAGCCTCTTCGTATTTCCACTGCAACTTAATCAAATAAAATTTCAATTGTCTTCATGGGAAATAGTTGCAATCAATTTAAAGTCATTGGCAATCAAAAACGTAAAATGAACAATACAACAGTTGAATAAATACAGCTGCAATAAATACAGCCCAAATTACACATCTTCGGCACCAAAATCGAATACATAAAATTAAATACCCATCTTATATAGCCAAAATTACAAACACCGAGACTAACAAATTTAATATGCAAAAATAATTCAAAGAAAAAAGAAGAGAAGAATATAAATATTCTTGGGCAGCTAAACCGAAATCCCTTTTCATATATATGAATCATCAGTGTTCAAAACACAGCAACTTGCTGCTAATTAAACACTCAAAAATTCTCCTATATGGCTCCATTGCGGTTGTTCTATAGATCAAGAATTTGTCTGTTTTTCTTATTTAGTTTTGTTTCGGTTCTTAAGATATGTACACCATTTTGTATTGTGTTAGGTTCAAATGTGAATGAGCTAAAGAAAAGTTTAGGCCTTGTTTGTTTATGTTTCCAATGACCTCTTTCCAGTTTCCAACTATACATAAAAGTGGAATCATGTTTGTTCATAAAATTTCCAATGGAAATCATCATTTTTATTTTCTATTTTTCACATAAAACAACATCTCAAACCTATAATTTCTATTCTCAAACCAATACACTACCCTACATCACTCATCATCACTTATCAATCACTATTTTCATATTTTAACCCAATTATATATATGGGACCCACCATTATCAACTTTATCTACTTAAAATATTACTATTTTTAAATTATAACTATCTAATGGGACCCACCAACTATAATCTTACAAATATAATATTATATATTCAAATTAAAATATTGAATCGAACCCCACCACTACCAACTTTTCAATTATTATATACATAAAATAATATTTCAAAACTACTCAAACCAAACACAATCTCATTTCCAACCCTACATAAAACACATTTCAATTCATTCATCCAAACACAATCCAAATTTCCACACGAAAACCATTCTCAAAATTCTATTTCCAACCTCAAACCGGAGATGGACCATGAAAACATAAACAAATGCGGCCCTTATATTGTGTTATAATATACTAGGAAAATACGTATTTGGTCCATGAATTGATAGTCCCATATTTATTTTTGGTCTTTCAAATGTATCTATATACATATTTCATCTAACTCAATTTGGCCAATTTTTTATTTATTTATCTTTTGTTAATTTTATAATATTTCTCTCTAATTTGTGTAACAAAATGTCATGACATATTTTGCAGGCAATCCATCATACGGATTACAAAACATTATCATTCTCCGCGATTGTCGTCAGGCATTCAAATAAGTATTTTGTAATCTATAAAGTTTTTTTATTAATGTATAACTCTATAATTAAATTATTTTAGTTAATTTGTTTGATTTAGGGATATTCTTTTTGTTGTTTTGGGTGTACTAATTATTTTTTATTGTTTTGTCTATTTGATATTTATCTTTAGTTTTTCATTGACTTTTGAAATTATATACATTGTATTCACGTTAAAATAATCTATAATTTATTATTATATAATACGTGCGTGCATAGCACGAGCGAAAAATTAGTCTATATATAAAGGCAAAATATACAAAAATAAGGATCAACTTTGTGATGTCAATGACCCGATTTAATCCTATATGTGCATGTGCTCACTTCCCTATTATCCCCCAATATACTAAAAATAAAAATAAAAAATGACAAAAATAGAAAGAGGATGTATCATATGAAACGTTCTCCTATAAACATTAATAATATTTTCTTGACGTAAAAACTATTACTTTTGGGGTTGAAATTAATATAATATCTAAACAACTAAATATTATATGTTTAAACAAGGTATAATACTTTGTACACTAAAAATATTATTTTTTTAACTTAACAGTATCGCTTCTATTTTTTCCTCATCTCCGACCATCTCATACAAGCTTTAGTTAAATAAAAAAGAGAAGAAAGCAGGCACTAGGATTCACGTATAATGCATGGTCAAGGTTTAATAGAAAGCCTATTATATTCGATGTCAACTTCCCCTATCACAAACAATAATTTTTTTATTATTATTATATAAAAATCTAAGGCCCTGTATGGTTATGTTTCCACAAGGTTATTTCTAGGCTTAGTGTTGGAAAATGAATTTTCAGAATTTATTGGTTTTAAAACCCGAAAACCGGAATTATGTTTGGATGAGTGAATGAGAATGAGTTTTATGTAGGTTTGAAAATGAGATTATGTTTGGTTAAGTAGTTTTGAAATAGTATTTTATGTATATAATAATTTAAAAGTTGATAGTGGTTGAATATTTTAATTGAATATATAATATTATATTTGTAAGATTGTAGGCTAGTGGTCCCATTAGATATATATAGTAGTATTTTAAGTAGATAAAGTTGGTAATGGAGGGTCCCACATATATAATTGGATTAAAAAATAAGAATAGTGATTGATAAGTGATGTAGGGTAGTGTATAGGGTTGAGAATTGAAATTGTAGGTTTGAGATGATGTTTTATGTGAAAAGTGGAAACTAGAAATGATGATTTCCATCGGAATTTTAAACAAACATTTCCATTTCTATGAATAATTGGAATTTGGAAATGGGGCCTTGGAAACATAAACAAACAAGGCCTAAGTTTTTAAATTCCTATTTTTAAATTTTATTATTCATATGGATTCTAACAATTTGATTCTTTAAAAAAACTAAAATTATTTTTCTTAAATATACATTCGTGCATCGCACGGGATGGAATAAGCTAGTACTATAGGAATGAAAGGACATAAAAATTACCCTAATGTATCTTTATGGTAAACAAAATAAAATAAAAAGGAAAACAAATCATCTACAAAAGAATATTTTGGTAGATTTGTAAAAGAGAAAAACTAATTGAATATTCTGAGATATATTTCATCAGATTCGTATAGAATGCTTAAGATCCAGAAATATAATAAGTATTTAATATGGAAAAAAATTCAGAGCAGAAATATAATAAGTATTGAATATCCAAAAAGAACATTTCGAGAATTTATAACAATATAAAAAACATTTATAGAAGTTATCGTCGGATCCGTATAAAAATAATTAAGATCCAGAAAAAATCAATGAACCTTTTACTTTTATCAATAATTTATTTTTATCTATAATATTTTATATATTAACTAAATAAAACATTATTTATGGAATATATCATAAGATCCGAAAAAAATGAACAAAATATTTTCTTTTTTAGAAACAAAAACATTCGATTCAAAATCCAACCGTAAAATATAGTGTTGAATTAAAAATAAAAATAATATGAAAACTTACCTGGTTTCGGATGAAGATGAAATAAATTTTTTTCTTCGTTGTTCTGAAAAACAAGTGCATTATCAACAAAACCCATTATAACATAGTGTTTGCAAACTATTATCGTGTGTTTATTTGCGTGTGGGTGAGCGTGGGTAGGTATATGGGTGGGTGAGTTTTTGTGTGGAGTTCGAAGGTGTCCATTGATGTGTGTGTTTACTTTTCTGTTTCGTGTATCAAAATGTGTGTTTTGCGTGTAGGGGGTGGGTGTACTGTGTATGATGGAAAGTGAGGACGCGGGCAGATTTAGGGATGGCAATACCGCAATGGAGCGAGTCGGGTTGGGTCAGCCAGGACTTAGACCCGTCCCGTGTCCTAGGATGGGTGGTGCGATTCGACCCACCAAGAGCCACAAGATGGGGCGAATCGATCCGTTTCGCCCATTTTAATTTAATTTAATTTAAAAATGAAACAAAATTGAAAAATATATATTTATAAAATATTATTTACAAATTTTATTATTATCAAATTATAAATATTAAATATAATATAAGAATACATAAAAATATAAATAATATATTATATAATCAAAATATATTTTTAAAACTAAAAATTCTAGGCTAGGCGGGACGGTGAGACCGCGAGCGAAGTGAGACTCAGACCCGCTTACCCATTATCCCGGTCACGGCGGGCAAAGGCATGCCCCGTGGTCGGGTCGAGTCAAAATTGTCATCCCTAGGCAGATTAGAATAATATGGGTGTATTTGATGTCATCCTCCTACCCAAGTGGGTGTTGCACCATCGATCAACACACACCCATATGGGTACGTACGTGTATGTGTATGTGTGATTTAATGGTATTTTACCCACGATAAATTTACTCAATCGTGGGAAAGATCTAATGGACCGTGATAATATGTAGGGTTTGTATTTTTTTATGAAATTATTCTCCCGCCATTGCGAAATAATCGATCTAATTTAAAAAAACAAATCTTAATAAAAGTAATTTTGTTGTTATTGTGTTAACGTAACAAAGGTTTTTTTAGATCTTTGATTGTTTATGAAAATATTTGTAGAATAAATAATTTAAAATATAATGCAATAATAATTAGACTTTTATTTTTATTGTCTTATTAGGTAATTGTCTACTAGACAATTATGAACATGCTCAAATAGGCTAATTATATAGATTAATTGGGAAAAATCACTTATTTGTTTTAAATATTAGACATTATTGTTATTTTTTATTTATGTTTGACAATTGATGTAACATACTAACATAAATTAGGTTATTGTTTATCAATTATGTGCAAAAATATTGTTTCATTGTCAATTTTTTTCAAAGGTAGTTTATAAGGTTTTCATATGTCTAATATTATAAGTCAATAACTATATTCCATAAATATTTAAATCTTCTAAAAAACATATATTTAAATATTATTTGTTTCATTTTTCTAATATTTTTTTAATTCGTACCTATGATTTATAGTTTCTTAATATAATATATTTGATTTAAAGTACATTTTATTTTTATTTTCATTATTTTTATTGATGTAATGAATACATTAACTAAATACAACAAGTTTTAGTGCCTTATAATTTATTACTTCGTTACTCTTTAATTTTATTTATTTATTTTTATATATATTATGCACATTTTAATTTTCTAACAAAATTCTTTAATTCACTCGTGCATCGCACGTGGTGGAACACTAGTTTATTGTAGAAAACAAAGATAACGAGGAGTAGGATTGCTGCATTATTTCATTCTTCGCACATACATCGGCATTTATTTGAGGTGGGGATATTTTATTCACTTATTGTTTGTCGCTTATTAAATGTTTCGTATATGTGTAATTGTTTATGTGCAAATGTGAAAATAAATTATGTTAGCCTGGGTCATTTGTAAGAAGGTCCGGATCAAAGTATCCTCGGGGTGAACCCGCAGCCATGTTATATTAGTCTGAGGTTTTGTAAGCATGTCCGGATCGGAAGTATCCTCGTGAACCCAAGCATACATTAGTCGGGGTAGTTAGAAAGTCCGGGATCGATGTATCCTCGGGGTGAACCCGCAGATTATAAAGTAATCGCCGAAAGTAAAATTTAAATTACATGCTTGAATGTTTACGATTATGCCTATTGATGTATTTAATTTTGACAAACGTGTCCCCTATTGAGCGAGTTGAAAGCTCACCTCATATTCATTAACATTTTTCGTGTTAAAGGAGTCCAGGCGAGGATTGAGGGGCGGTGGATGTAAAATCAACGATTTTATTTTTTTAATTTACAACTTTAGGAATATTTATTTTGTTAACGGATTTCTAGTTATAAATTTTATTTTTGATGACCGATGTTTGGGTTTGAATTAAAAGTATTTTTCCTTATTTGATGCGAGTTTTTAATCATATGCTATTTTTTAAAAAAGAAAATTGTGTTCTTTTTAATTAAGCTTATTGCACTTGTTTGGATAGAATATTTATACTTGTTAGAAATTTGGGTCGTTACACAATCATGCTAAGTTGAAGCCGCAAAATGGTGATGATTTATGACAATGACATGGAGTTTCTACCTCCACTTTCTAATGATTTTAGAGAATTGTTGTTATGTAAATCTTAATGATGATGTAATCGGTTGAAACATGTACGAAACATAAATGAAACATGTAAGAAACAATTGTGAAACAAGGATCATGTGATAAAAGTTTGTAGTAAATTGCTTTTAAATTTAGAGAAATAAAATGTAGTTTTTCCCATATACTCTTCGCTTTTTTTTTTCATCCTTGTAAATGTTGATCTTTGCTTCATTTCGATGTCTCCGCATGTCTAATCTTGAACTAAAGATCTCACCTACTCTAGCAAAGTTGTTACTAGTAAGTCTTTCCCGCTCAAATGATTCATTCAATAATTCTACGATGTTGGAAGTCAATTCAAAGTATTTTTTGGTCCGATTAAGGAGTCGTGTCCATTTCTCGTAGTCGATGATGAAAGTAAGCTCAAATTTTCTGAATTAAATTTGTTGTTCCAAGATTTCGTTTAGTGTCTTGAATGTGTAGTCCATCGAATCAGATTCTTGTTATTTCAAAGTTGGTATACTTCTATTTTCTTCCCATTGTCCATTGTGGCATACCACAACGAGATTTTCTCTATGCAAATCGTGGAATTCAATGAAAAGTTGGCTAAGTGAAACATATAAGAAACATAAATGAAAACAAAATGAAACAACAAATGAAAACAAAAAAAGAAACAAAAAGAAACCAACGCAAAGAAAATGGGTATTTTGTCAAAAATCACGAAAAATGGGTATTTTTGTCAAAATTCAGCGAAAATGGTATTTTTGTCCAAAATCAATGGAAAATGGACATTGTGCGGGGATTGGGTATGGAAAATGGGGTATTTATGTCCTTTTCCCAATTTTTATTTGAAGCCTGGTTGGGCAGGTTATTTACACTAGACGATGATGTATAACACGAAAGTCCTTTTAGGTGTTTGTTTTTTTGAGGGCCTTTTAGGCGTTTCTTAAACAAGTTTGTTTGAGCAAATGGTACTACTTCACCCGTTAAACTTATAAAGCTTATAAGTTCTTTAAATTTGTTTGGTAAATATTTTTAAATTTTTTTATAAGTTTTCAAAATAAGATGTTACGAGTAAATTTTTTTTTTAATGTGAAAAACCACAACTTTTTCTATAATAAGATCTTATTTCAAGAACCCTCTTTAATTTTTACCATTTTAATTACAAAATTATCATGCTAACATTTTAGAACATCCATCATCTTATATTATCTAAACACTTCAATAATTTTTTTTCTTAAAAAAATAAAATCTAACATCTTGTAAGCTCTAAAAACATATTATAAGATGTAAGAACTTATAAGATCTTTAAAGATAAGCTTAGCCAAACACCTCTTAAGCGATTGGGTATTTTATCCGACAAAGTAACTTAGCTATAGTACTTTATCTCTTCAATAATACTAGTAATCCCGCTTGTGCGTTGCACGTGTATTTTATTTTGATATTATTAATTTATAATAAAACTATCTATTAACACGAGCTGGTATTTACTATTTTATTTTAATAATAATATTCATGTAAAGTAAATAAAACCAAAAATTTATGCATCAATTTTTTATTTTATATTATTTTTCATATTTGTTAATGTATTCTGATATTCAACTTTCAAAACTGTACAATTGGACCATTAAATAAATGTCTCTTTTTATTATTTTTTTGATATATGTGTATATATAGATAAAAACAAATTGAATAGTTTTTGTTCTTTGAAATGTTTCATTCTCCCTTAAAATTATGTTGTTAATTATAAAACATATTTTTTGTTTGATCTCTTTAATATTTATGACAATTGTTCAGATTTCTAAACTCTAAAAAGTATTTAAGTTCAAAATAATTTTATTATTTATTGTACTAAGAATACAATATATTAGATATTAAAAATATTGGGCAAATATTTTTCAAACGCTTACTTTCTTATAGATAAACATGCTTTATAAATATATACAATTCACACTCACAAATTTTGTTATCAACCAAATATTTGTACTTAAAGAGGTTTTCATAGTTTGTAATAATTTATTTTTCTATAGTTTAATCGGATGATTTATAATCAAATTAACTATATTTATATTTTAGTTATCTATTGAAATTTTAAACATTTTGCAATTACTAAAAATTATTGTTGTAAAAATATAGTCCGTGCATCACACTGGCCTTGAAATATACCAAATATGATAACTCGAATAGAACAAAATAATTAGAAAATCCAAATAATACAATACAAATCCCACAATAAAATTTCAAAAATAAAAATTGACTTTAGAAAATGAATAAATAAAATTATTGTACTTTTTCTTATAAACATGTGTCAAGTTTTGATTAACTGCACGATCAATTTTGCAAAAATCTCTACCTAATTTTACACATATGATCAACTTTTGAAAATAATTTTGCATCCGAATTTACTATTACAACCTTGAAAAAGTATGGCACAAATTTTAGTTTCTCACACTTATTAGGAATCTAAACATGACGAAATGAAATGTGCGAATAAGTTGTTCTTTTGAGATTTTATGAAAAATTAATTTTTCAAAAAATCGAACACAAATACATAGTTTTGAATGTTTTTTTATGATTCTCGATATGATATTTTTCTTTTTTACTTTATCAATAAAAAATATTAAAAAGTATTTACCACATATTGTCCGATACTATTTTAAAATTATTACAAATCGAAGATAACTCATAAAAACTATTAGGAAAATACATTTTCACAACGCAAAATAGAAGGCCTATTAGATATACACCCCACGCATATCACGGCTTAAAGAAAGACTACTATATATATAAAGAGAAGAGACTATTCTAGAATAGTAACCTAAAAATTCCCTCACTAAATCACATTGCTAAAAAGAGTAATAAAATAAGAATTAATAAATGTTTTGGATTTTGTTATTTTTCATAGTCAAGTAATTATTGTGCCAACAAATTAATTATACTTCCTTTAGTTAAATACCTTTTTAAAATCTATATAATATATAAAAGCAAGACAACCTCTATTTCAGGAAAGATCCCGCCAAAATACACTTTTCATTATTGACATATATTCTGACTTTATTTTATTGTTTTTATTTTTTATTATAATTAAATATATTAAATACAAACCCATTGCATCTAGAACTGTATCAAACTATTCAATTAATTATGAAACATGTGTTGTATTTAATTGCAGAGTACTGTTGCTTTAATTTATTTTTTTATTTTATTTTAAATTGTTTAAGAAACTATTCGTATTTCGTGGTGGGCCTAATTTAATAAATTCTCATGTTTGCACTGAAAGTTGTTCCAACAAATGAAAATAAAATTAATTTTAAATTCTGATAACCATTTGTCTTGGAACCCAAAAAAGAAATTGTCTTGGAACCCAAAAATTGTTAATCAATGTTTCGTATTTAACTAATGCACTCATCTCCAACCCAACTCTAAAACCCACACCAAACACCAAATATCTAAAAACACCCTCCAACCCAACTTAAAATCACACCAAATTTGTGGATTTTAATAGTTATTACACCAAATTTGGTGTAACACTATTCCTTTACACCAAATTTGGTGTAATACAAATATTCCTTCTTTTCGCCTCCAATTATTCTACTTCAAACTTTAATTCCTATTGTATCCTATATTTGATATATAATTCATTTGTAGCATGGTTTAGTTATTTAAATTTTGTATATAATTATTATTTTGGATGAACAATAGTTAATATTTACCAATAAATTATTATAAACTAAACTTAAAATTTTGATAAACTAAAATAATTAATAAACAAAATTCTAATTTAATTAAAAAAACATCAAAGTCTATCATAAAATACAAAACACTAACATTATAATTAAACTTGAAATTTAAAACAAAATACCAAAACTAAATTCCTAATAAGAGATAATTTTTAAAATTAGTAATGTATTAAATTTTTTTTGTCTTTAAATATTTGTTTTTAGGTTTGTCTATTTTATTGTCTAATGTGCAATTTGGTATTTTTATTTATTGTGATATTAGTTGTAATATTAATTTTGTAATATAATTAATTAATGTAATATTAGTTAAATATAAGTTTTTATTTAGTTACATTAATAATAATAAAATATAAGCAAAAGAAATAATTGCATAAATAAATAAATTTGTTATTCCAAAAATGAAAATAAAAATATTAAAATACTCATTTGGTGTAGTAGTACAATTGTCGATTCTTATCCCATTTGATAAAATATAAATTTTAATTCTATTTTTCAGTATTGAGAACTAAAAACAAAAGCCAATTCACCTAATTTCATTTATAATTATAGATAAATAAAGATTTTATAAACTCGTTAAAAATGCAAATTCCAAAATTTAATTGCATTCCAATATCTGAAACATACATTTCAAACTCATTAAATAAGCAAAATACAAAACAATTTTAAAAAATTATTGAAAATGCATTTGGCATAATCTCAAAATTATTGTAAACTGATTCCAACCAATCCATTAATGCCACTGCATCGGTACCCAAAAAAAGCATGAATACAATATATTATCTGTAATATAAATACCCCAAATAAACATCTAAAACTTACCATAACTCAGTCCTGATTTTAAATAATTTTTTGTTTAGTATACACTGTGCTCTTCTGCCATGGCTTCATTATTCAGTTTAGTGAAAGACATCAACCCTTCAAAGGTTGAATGGGCAATCAAGCTTCAGTTGATTCGTTTATACAATTTACCATCATTTGGAGATAACTCAATTATTAACGGTTTAGAGTGCATATTTCTAGGGATGACAATGGGGCGGGGCAGGGCAGGCGGGTCGCCCCGTGTTGAATTTTTTTATATAATTTTATCTTATATTTTATATTATTAATAATTTTTTATTATTATATTTTGTATTATAAATACATATTGTTTATAAAATTTGTCATTATATATGTTAAATATAATATTAAATACGTAAAACTATATTATTTTATATAATATACATATAAAATATACATTAAATATATTAAAAAATAAAAAAATAGCACGGGGTGGGGCGGGTACCCACGGGGCAGATGTGATACCAAGACCTGCCCCGGGTCACGGGGCGGGGCAGCCCAAACGTGGCGGGGCGGGTACCGATCGGGGCGAGTCATTTTGCCATCCCTACATATTTCACGACGCAGAAGTTAGTCGATAGATATTAGTTTATATAATCCTTTTATTTTCATTTAATAACTGCATAAAATAATAATAAAAACAAACCCTATAATTTTTAATTATCTTATTTATGTGCAGGGAAACAAAATTCATACAACTATCAAAAAGTGGTAAGTTGAAAATTTTAAACCCATTTTGCAGAACATCGACTTTATGCATTAAAGAATTTTTAGTGTATGCATAACTTCGTGAAGTACAAAATAACAAACCGCTAATTACAAAATTATATTCAAATGATCGAAACCCATTTGATCAAATATTTGATGAGTCATTTCCTTGATGGTTTATAACTTCATCAAGTCATTCAATAATTTCTCAATTGTTGATACTATTGATGAGTCTCTGTTTTTCTGGTAAATAATTTAAATTTTTTAAATTTTTAAATTTTTCTTTACTTTTCTTTTATGGGTGTAATTTAATATTATCCTTTTTTAAGATGTTATTGGGGAACTAACATCAATGTATTCTCCACAATATAAGAAAATTGATGGTAGACAAACAGTGACGATCGATATTGTCTTGGAGGATACTCGGTAATTTGTCTTATATGATTCTACTATGTTTATTACTTTTTTTTCAAATATTTTTTAACAAATCTTTATTGATATAAAATTTTCATTATATTTGTTTCGTAAAAGCAGAGTTTTGAAATTATCAGCTTATCATCCTTTTATAAGTTTTACAGGCAAGATGGAAATTGTGAGGATCTTCATTCTGAAATTATTGCGAATTTGAAAGCGATGTTTTTTTTTAGATAAAGGCACAAAGCCAAAATAATATAAAAGAAAATAGAGTATGTCGATCACAAGGCCGATCAGCTAGCCGGAAGAGGGGCCTCGTTAAAACCTCCCAAGGTAAAACTCACCATTGTGAGAAAACCCTGACAAAACATCCGCCGCATTATTTGCTTCAGAAAAACATGAGAGGCCCGAAATTGTATATGACATAGCCGACTAAACAACTAAACTAATCTACCCTTAAAAAAACCAAGGAACTCTCGTGGAGAATGTAGAAAAATGGATATCACATAAGCGGTAATCGCATTCCAACTAAACAAATTCCCAACCCTTATCCGTAGCAATTTCACACGCTATTCAACAAGAAAAGCAAAACTCACTCCTATGTGCATAGTGAAGCAACCCAACACAAACCCTTTACAAATCTCCGAAAATGCCACCGCAAGTCGAATTTCCCGGGCACCCATAAGACTCCCATCCGTATTAATTTTAATCCAACCAAAAGGTGGCATGATCCAACGAACCAAGACCATAGGTTTAATGGCCTCGAACCCTTCCTCGAATGCCCAAGTTCCGCAATATTAATAAATCCGAACATGAATTTCGCATGAAGCCCGTAGATGCATGTCATGCTTCTCCAACCAAAGCTAAAACCCGAGATCGAATGGCTAAAACGCTGAATTTGCTATCGCAAAAATAGCCCGATGCGACATGACCAAATCACCCAAATGAATGTGATTACCAGCTTCCACAAAAAGAAATGAGAACTACGTTTCACCTCCATGCATTGCAAGATGGCACCCCAAATTCCGAATCGAAATCCGGATGCACGTCAAATAGCCCCATATTATATTCCCAAATGGGACGAACCATGGGGCATTCCACAAAGCAAAGGATCGAGACTTTCGATGAGCCAAACATAGAGAACAAATATTTGGGCCAATGAATCCTCTACGCCGCAAATTTCCCAAAGATGTAACTTATTATGAATTAATCTCCAAACTAAGAGAGAATGCCGAGCAGGAATTTGAGCATTCCAAATCCATTTGCCCCAGCGCACTTGAGGATAACTCTCGTACATATGCCAGATGCAATACGTGAAGAAACCGAACCATGAATAGAACGGGACCAAACACGAATCTCACCCACAAAGAATCAAGCGTTCCTAAAATATCAAGAATGGTGTCCGAACAGTTAAGAATGAATAAGGACGTAAAGTGCCACGCATCGTTAATCAAATAGTCCGAAATGCGTTATAAAGAATAGAACGTAGATGGTATGGAAATAATGGAATACCAAGCTTGTCTGCAATGCAAAGAGTTTGAGCCGCTTATCCCACCAAAAAGAAACGTTAGTACCATCCCCCGATAATCCAACGGAATCCCGCTGAGGGAATTAAAGTGTGGGCGAATGCCCTTCCGCATCAAAGAGCAAACATGGAACCTTTAGGGTCAAGGAACCGATCCAAGAAATGCTTACGAAGAAACCCGATGCCGGAATTACTAGATAAAATAGCCAAACCATATTCATAAGAAATGACTTATTCATAGAGGATATCGATCTCAATCCTAAACCACCTCATCTTTTGGCGTGCAAAGACGATGCCATGGGACCGTAGCCAAACGCTTCTTAGTAACATCACCAAATTCAAATAAAGTTGTGAGCTACACGCCCAATTTATGAATGAGAGTAATGTGCCACCGGTAAATCATCATAGTATGGATTACCGAACTGAGAATCACCGAATTCACCAAACATACCCTCCCAACGAATTGAAAGGGAACGACCTTTCCAATTACTAAATTTGCAAATAATGCGGTCAACGATAGGCTCCAAATGCAACCGCTTAGGCACACCTTTAAATAGAGGAACCCTAGATAAATAAATGGCAAGCTTTCTTCATGCATGCCAATAGCTCGAAGAATCGATCTCTTATGACGAACATATTTGCCAAAATAAACCATAGATTTGGCCCTATTAGCATACTGTCCTGAAAGCTTCTCATAATCCGATAGGACACGAGAAATAATACGACCATTAGATTGAGTTGCTTGACAGAAAATAATGACATCATCCACATAAAGCAGGTGAGAGGGATAAGAAATACCATGACCGGCACGTATGCAAGATAGAGATCGATCCTGAACCTGCTATTGAATAAGATTACTTAAAACCTCCTCGGCAATGCAAAATAAAAGAGGAAAAAGAGGATCCCCTTGACGGACACCTTGAGAGCAATCAAAATAATCCACTGGAGAACCACTGATAAGCACCGAAAGTCGAGCCGATTGAAGAATATTCCAAATCCAACCACAAAAAACCACCGAGAAGCCAAAAGAACTCAAAACTTGCAGTAAGAAATCCCATGAAATAGTGTCAAATGCCTTACGAATGTCAACCTTAACAACCATGTTACCACCATAAGCCTTCGTATCCAGACAATTGATGCATTCGGAAGCAATGGAAATACAATCATGGATACTCCGACCGTTAATAAAACCAAATTGAACTGGAGAGATAATAGAAGTAGTAACTGTCGCCAATCTAGTGGAAAGAATCTTAGTAATAATCTTAAAAAGAAAATTACTAAGAACAATAGGCCGAAACTGATCAACCTTATTCGCCTCTTTAATCTTAGGGATAAGGACCACGAAACTAGAATTGAGACCCGGAGGCACTTCACCTGTATCAAAAAAATTCTGAATAGCCAAAACCACGCCTGAAGAAACAATGTCCCAAGCAAACTGGAAAAATTTGCCCGAAAAACCATCCGGACCAGGAGCACTATTAGGGTCCATGTCAAAAACGGCCATTTTAATTTCATCCGGAGTCGGTCGACTAGTAAGAAGAGTGTTATGCTTGGAGGAAACCACTGAATCAATGATCGAAGAGATCCTGGCTAGGGATTCTGAATCCGAATGGAAGGAGGTTGTGAAAAGATTCTGGAAATATTGCACCACGTGACCCAAAATTAAAACTGGATCCGTACAAGGCACCCCATCAATCTGTAATAAAGAGATATTATTCCATCACATGCAATTTCCACAAAGACGATGAAAGAAAGTAGTATTTCGGTCCCTGTCATTAAGCCATGCGATACGGGTGCGTTGACGAAGCATCTCATATTCTCTACATGTGATATCAAATAACTGAGCATTCGACTCAACCTCTTGGCAAAATAACTCATCAGAGTAACCATCCTCAGCAATATGCGCCTGGATTGCTTCAATTGAAGCAAGAATAGACTCTTTTTGCTGAAAAATATTACCGAACACCTAAGAGTTCCATTCTTTCAAACAACTTTTCAACCTTTTTAAGCCGACCTATGAGACGGAGCCATGGATTAGCAGAAAAATGGCTTCTCCCATGACGTTTAACCACCCCATAAACGATCATCTTGAGTCCACATATTTTAGAAATGAAAAGGACGAGGACCAGACAGAGACAAGTCCCTAAAAGAAAAGGAAATAGGATGATGATCAGAGACCGTACGAGGCAGAAAATGAGCATTAACCAATTCCCATAAATCTATGAAACCCTCCGTCATAAGGCCCCTATCAATTCTAGATGCAACATGATATCCAAGATTCATACGCCTTTTCCAAGTAAACTTATGCCCGTGATGTAGGAATGTCAATTATCCGCCATCTTCAATTAATCCTTTTGCATGGTGAAAGACAAAATCAGTGAACAATGTAGATCAGATGTTAAACTGAGGTTAATTGACAGACGAAGGGGGGATGCTAGAACTTATAATCATCCATTTGCATCTTAAGTTGCAATTTTAGTCGATCTTGATCCAATGATGGGCGAATGAGACATTTTGGTTGAGACTCAATTGGGCGACTTAAAAGAATAAATGAGTTGAATGTCGCTTATCTTGGTCTACAATACCCCTTTTATTTCCTTATGGAGAAGATGGTTATAGAGAGGATATACCATTTTCTCAAACAAAATCTAGATCCGGAGGCCGAAAGAAGGTGAGCATAAGATAATTTTTGTGTAGAGAATGCATAAAAGGGGCGCGGCTTACTACAATTATGTCATTCAACACTCTTTCAACAATTTGTTGTTGATGCATATAGCATGGTGGAGTTGTAAGTCCAAGCGGCTACGATAATCTAGAGGGGGGGTGAATAGATTATCTCCATCTTTTCGATTTTGCCCTTTTTCGAACCGAATGCTCAAAGACAATAATAAAGGTGCGGAATGTAAACAACACACGCCGATTTAAAGAGGTTCAACCCACCTAGGGCCTAATCCTCTACCACCCCAAAGATATCCGGGATGGATTTCAAAAAGAAAAAGATTTTATTAATTTACCACAAATTAATACAACACCAACTTACAACAACACCTTGAAGAGCACCACACTCTTCTTCAACACCACCTTTGAGATTACTACAATCTCTTCTTGAAGATTACCACAATCTCCAACGGCACCTTGTGAAGATTACCACAATCTTCAACCTTGAAGAATACCAAATTCTTCAACACCTCAACAAGAAGATTACCACAATCTTCTTACACCTAACACCTAGATCACCCAAGTGTGTTCTTACCACAAGAACACTCACAAGGATATCTTGTGTTGAATGATGACCACAAATTCAAGATTACAACTCGATAATGAATAATACAATTGAGTGCAAGTGTAATCAAGAATAGCCTAGACCTCAAGAATGTGAAAGTGAATAGCTAGGCAAATTACAACAAGAAATAAGACAATGTAAGAACAAGTGTATTCTTGAGTGTATCTTGTTGTGTTGTAGTTTTCTCTCCTTTTGTGTTGCTTCAATTCTTCCTCTATTTATAGAAGATGTCTTGTACATGATAGGCTCCTCTTGGGGACATAAATTCTGTAAAAAATTGCAAGACAATTTAAGAAAAGAGCTGTTAGAAATCAATCCCACAAATTAAGGAAAAGATGTCTTTGCACAACGGTTACATTTTTTGTCATCAAACTCAAGCGACCGGCGCACACAAATAGACGCTTGAAAAAAGAATACACATTTACACAGGCGACCGGTCCGACGTCTTCTCGGTCGATCGACCTGGCCGACCTATGCCTCAACCGTCCCCTCATTTGGGTTTGGAAGAAAGAAAACGCTCGCTTCAATTTTGCTCCGTGTGCACGGCCGCCGCAAGGTCGGTCGACGGCCGACGGGTACCGGTTGCCCTATAGGGCGACCGGTTGCCCTGACCATTTTCTCGCAAACATGAAGTTTTCTGCTTTCCTCAACTTTCAGTGCACGGGTTGCCCTATACTACGACCGGTTGACCTCAAAACCAAAGTGTTGTCCAATTTTATATCGAAAATAAACTTCAAGAAATACTCCGAAAAATAGTGAAAACATTTTAGACCGATCGGGAGTATTAGACAACATTTAGAAACATAGTTTCAATGTAAAAACCCATTGACATAAAATCCTTAAATGTGTTGTCCAATATGGTCGAAAATAAACTTGAGGAAATACTCCTAAAATATTAAAACCATTTTAAATCATTTAGAGTATTTGGACAACCTTTAAAAACATTGTTTTGGTATAAAAACAAAATCATCAAAATCATGATAAAACCATTTATCAAACAGAGTCTCAGACGATTAACCTACATTAGGTTGCATCAAAAGCAATTGCGCTATGAAATATACAAAGGCCTTCATGATGCTTTATTCCGGGGAGACTAACGCGTCGTCTCAAGGAAAAAAAATTATTCTTCCTTCGTCTTTTACTGGAGGGGCCAGATATATGATTCAAAACTATCAGGGTGCCATGACTATTTGTAAATGGACATTGATGGCTCAAAAGCTACCTTTAAAACCGTAGGCAAGTGCACCTATCGTTTTATAGTATAGATTATTGAGTACCGAGTGTCATTCCCACGAGGATTATAAGTACTAATAATTACCGTCTCTTTGTTATTTAATCTAACAATTTTCAGAGTTTTTGTTTGATGAAAAAGGAAAACAAATTATAAATTGTAAAAATGAAGGAAGATTTGTAAAATAAGAAATCAAGAGATAGAAATGTGTTTGAATGTAAATCCCTCTAGAATGTTTTTGTGATTTGACAAGTTAAAAATACAACCATAAGCCCTTAAGCAAAAACCAACCTCTTTTAATAAAATCTCATGCTATGTGGACCGTAGAAATTCCCGATTTAAGTTAAACCCTTTCTCAAGGCGAAAAACTTCTAATCTCAAGTTGATTAACTGAAATCTCTTTCTAGTTAAAACCCCCAAGACAGCATTATAACGATTTGTGAATTCCCATATTAGGTTTGACCCTAATCCAGAAGATTTATGTCGTCCTATATCTAGGATTGCATGCAACTCTTTTCACTTATATAGGTTCTATTTAACCATGAATCTCTCGATTTCCCGGATGAAAAATAAACTTCAAATCAATATTGCGCATATATCAATTCGAATGAACGAAGCATAATATAAGTGAATCACACAAAATATGAAGATTTTATTAAAAACATACACACCTTAATCACAAATCCATTCTAGAGTTCATTACATTCAAACACTAGGAGTTTAGCTACACATGATTTTGACCAAAGAATAAATTACACAAGAAGATGTAAACATTGTAGACATGGTGTACTTATCTTTATCAAAATCTCAATTGACTTGATGATGTTGCTCCAAGCCTTCTTCCCTAATGTTGCCTCAAGCTTACTCCTCCAAGACCTCTTGATCCCAATTCCACTCAAAATGTTAAACACTATGAATCTCTCTATGAATGAATATTACATCCATACTTTTCCAACTCAAACTCTTGGCTTTTATAAGCACCATCTTGTGAAATACCATATTAACAAATGCCCCATTTCCATGCTTGTTAGTTGAATCATTGTGTGCACATTCATGGTTGAGTTGGTTGAATCATTGTATACACATGATGATTGAGGGAATATGGGGACATGTTGCAGCAAAATTGGGTGTTAAAGGTGTATAAAAGTGGTCAAAAGGCTTGGTAGGTGAGTTTTCCATAATTTTCACATGGAAAAGTTGCAAAAAGGGTCCCGACACGCCCGTGTCGCCCGACACGGCCAGGCCGTCTTTGTTTAATTGTTCAGCACTCAGCCGACATGGCCGTGCTTCCCAACACGGCCAGCCGTGTTTCCAGACACGGCCGTGTTGGGGAACACGGCCAGGCCGTGTTGAGGCTGTTTTGTGCAAAAATTTCGAGTTTTTGGCTCCCAATGAACACGGCCGTGTTGCCCGACACCGCCCGTGTTGGACCAAAAAGGCCCCGAAATGACGCGTTTGGCTTGGAATTTTGAGCGTTTTTGCATCTTTAAACTCCCGGTATGTTTTGACATGAATCAATGGTCCAAAATTCACCGAAATTGGCCCCGAATGGTCAACCTACACCAATAAAAGCACCCCACAAAGAGTATAAACAATGTACAATCAAAAACTAATGAAACTAACAACAAAATAACTCAATTTCTACTCAAATACACACATAAAACATGCATAAAAATACACTTATCAAACCACCTCCAACTTTGAACTTTGCTTGTCCTCAAGCAAAACATAAAACCATATTGAGGGATTCAATACATCACAACACACAAGGAAGATCTTTTTCTCAACACATTGAATATAAGTAGTCAAATTCGTAGCCTTCTCAACACAAATTAGCCATTAAATAAAAACATAATTTTGCAAAGCGATCGACTGTCAAGAAAGACCGTAATATCAGCAGGCATTATCCAGACTTGAAATCATCACTCCACAGATACTGATAGTTATGAACAACTTCAATTCAGTAACACCATGAAAATATAAGAATTCAATAGATCATTGTAGTTAGCCTACTAGTCATATAACCAAGCTTCTTGAACTTTATTGGAATGAAAAGTCAAGGAGTATTCATTCTCCTCTTTTTTTTTTTTTTTTTTTTTTTTTTTTTTGGGACCTCCCGAGGCATGCTTCCACTAGGTTTATATTTTGAATTTCTGTTCAAACACTCCTAGGGTGGTTTCCCATACTCATATTTGTGTCGCCGTTTTACGTAAAAGACAAACATGGGGCTCATGAATGCTCCTAGTTACTAAGCAACAACAAATAGAGGAGTATAACCTCGATTGGTCCGTTTTTTTTTTCTTTTTTTTTCATTTTTCTCTTTCTCTTTTTTTTTTATTCGCAAGCTTGGTTTAACAACTCGTTAACCACTACTAAATCACGAGTTCTCATACGTTCATAGCGCTAGGTATCGTCGTATATGCCTTAACACATCAAGTATTTATGGTGTTAGAAATCTCATCAAAATTTTGCCTGCATCCACGTCAATCTATCCTAGACAATCAATTGCTTCACATTGAAAACACAAATTAACAAGTTAATATAGGTATAATTGGGCCAAGTTATTGACTAGAAAATACTCAATTTGTTAAAAAAAATCACATCTCTTGAAAACAAACACACAAGCATTCCAAAAATGTTATTGTACCCACCTCCAACTTTGAGATTCACATTGTCCTCAATGTGAAAGAAATAAATGGACAAACACACACAAAACACTAAAAAAAACAAAGAAAATAGAATGATATAAAAGAGGTGGGAAAAAAAAAATACAACCTTACTACAATAGTGGAATCAGTGTTGAGCGACCATTGGGTTGTTTTGGTACGGGACCTTTAACTGCATCTTCATACCTAATCAAAGTTAAGCAACACACAACTCGAATACCGTGAAATCTCAAATATTCCCAATTAGGACAACCAAGAAGATGTTCAAGAGTTTTTTTTTTTATTTGAAAATGACTCTAAGGACTTGTGATTATTTTGAAAGAAAATAAAAAATAAAAAAATGAAAACAATTGCACACAAACATCGGGTTGCCTCCCGGGTAGCGCTTTTTAAAGTCGTATACCGGACTAACTCACCTAAATGTGAAGATTAGTCGGGTGAAGCTTCAAACTTATGAAAATCCCTTTGGTGTTTAGGAGAACTACCCCCCAACCTCAAGCTTCAAAATGTGCATTTTGACCTTTTCGTCCCCTTTTTGGCATAAGCTTCCAACATGGACTTTGAACAACACTTTTCTCCAAGAGTTTCTCATCATGCAAAGGAATTGAATTGACAAAAGAACAAGTAGTATCCTTATCAATATCAACATGAATTTTAAAAATTACTTGTTCATCCCCTACTCTCAAAGTTAATTTTCCTCATGCACATCAATGATAGATTTCGCCGTAGCCAAGAAAGGACGCCCAAGAATTAGAGGAACATTAATATCATCATGCATGTCAAGAATAACAAAATCAATCGGGAACATGAATTTATCAATCTTGACTAACACATCATTAATAATACCTCTAGGATGTTTAATCGATTTATCGGCTAATTGAATGTCCATCCTAATAGGTTTAGGTTCACCTAATCCCGCATGCTTGAATGTTTCATAAGACATCACGTTGATACTAGCTCCCAAGTCGGCTAGTGCCCTATCAACAGGTAAACCATCAATTGTGCAAGGAATAATAAAGCTTCCCGGATCATTAAATTTTTGTGGTAGTTCATTGGAAGGACATTTATCATTCAATTGCACATTTGATAATTTGTTAAGCTTATTTTCACTAGGAATGATGTCATTAAGATCCCTAACATGCTTTGAAGGAGGGTCAACAAAGGGAATATTAGTATGTAATTGCTTGAATGACTCAAGGTACTTACCAAATTTGTCCTCCTTTCTATCTTCTTCAAAACTCCTAGTAAGGGATCTTGGGCTTGTATTCTCGCAACCTCCTTTTTCATGAGATTTTCTTTGGGCATGTCATCCTCCACGTATTTCTCGCATGGCGGCATTGGCGTAATCATGCTCATGTGGAAAACCGATGGTGATTGCTTTACGTGCTCACTGGGTTTGGCTCGGTATTACCCGTAAACTTCCTTGTGGCCTTTCGAAATCATCTTCGCAATCCGCCTATTTGGTTTTCCGGATTATGGATAGATGCCTCTTGATTTCTCAAGGATGTTTCCACCGCTTGGAATCGGGTATCTCATTGATTGCACAAACTTTGTTATAAGATCTTCCAAGTTAGGTTTACCTTGATTTGGGTGAGATCCTGGAGACGTGTGTAGATCGGATTGGGATTAGGTCGTGGTTGGCCTTGATTTCCCAACCAAAATTAGGATGTTGTCGCCACCCAGGATTATATGTGTTCTTTGTAAGGATTACTTGGGTAATTTCGCCTTGATTCCCAACGTAATTAGCATGTTCAAATGTGAGGTATTGTGTGTGGGCATCTTGATGATTATGCAATCCGCCGCAAGTTTCACAAGATAAAACGTGCGGTGGTGGTGGTTTAGGAGCCGCTAGATCGCCGATCTTTTGGGTCAAAGCTTCGACTGCGCGGCTAGTGTAACCACCAGATCCGCATTATAAACACCAACCGACTGTTAGTTTTACCTCGTATGGATTGCCATTGGTAGCCATTCATGGCCATTCCTCAATCAAATCCTGAGCGGCTTCCTGCGTTTTGTTATTAAGAGTTCCCCCGCCGCCGCCAATCAATCATTTGCCTCCGATGAGAGTAGCCCATTGTAAAACGTTTGGACTTGCATCCAAATGGGGAGGCCATGATGTGGGCATTTTCGCAAAGAACTCTTTGAATCTCTCCCAAGTGTCGCACAAAGTCTCGTCGTCCTCTTGAGTGAATGAAGAGATTTCATTCCTCAATCGTGCGATTTTGGCCGGTGGAAAATATTTCAAAAGGAACTTTTCGCCATGATGTTCCACGTTGTAATCGCTTCCCTTTGGCAAAGTATTTAACCACTGCTTTTGCTCGCCCCTGGAGAGAATGGGAATAAGCGTGGCGGATGGCATCATCGGAGACCCCGTTGATTTTGAAAGTGTCGCAAATTTCAAGAAAATTCGCGATGTGATTATTGGGATCTTATCCGTAGACCGTCAAATTGGACAAGTTCGTTGCACCATTTGAATAACGTTGGTTTAATTTCAAAATTGTTGGCGGCAACAAATGGGCCTTACAATGCTTGACGCCGTGCCATCCATGGATGGCTTGGCGTAATCGCATACATAGTTCTTTGTTCATCCGCCATATCGGGATCCTTGCCTTCGTTAATATCCTCCTCGTGGTCTCAGATAATACTTTCCTCTCGTATTGCTACCCGGCGGTGTCGCGCTCCAAATTCGACGACGAGTAGGCATGCACTCATGGTAAATAAAGAGGATAAGTGTAATCCAAGACTTACAAAGATAGATAAAAAGAAAGACAAATGATGAATTAAAAAAATGATTAAATTAACAAAAATAAGGTGTTCTTAATATTACAATCCCGCAACGGCGCCAAAACTTGATGGCTCAAAAGCTACCTTTAAAACCGTAGGCTAGTGCACCTATCGTTTTATAGTATAGATTATTGAGTACCGAGTGTCATTCCCACGAGGATTATAAGTACTAATAATTACCGTCTCTTTGTTATTTAATCTAACAATTTTCGTAGTTTTTGTTTGATGAAAAAGGAAAACAAATTATAAATTGTAAAAATGAAGGAAGATTTGTAAAATAAGAAATCAAGAGATAGAAATGTGTTTGAATGTAAATCCCTCTAGAATGTTTTTGTGATTTGACAAGTTAAAAATACAACCATAAGCCCTTAAGCAAAAAACCAACCTCTTTTAATAAAATCTCATGCTATGTGGACCGTAGAAATTCCCGATTTAAGTTAAACCCTTTCTCAAGGCGAAAAACTTCTAATCTCAAGTTGATTAACTCAAATCTCTTTCTAGTTAAAAACCCCAAGACAAAGATTATAACGATTTGTGAATTCCCATATTAGGTTTGACCCTAATCCGGAAGATTTATGTCGTCCCATATCTAGGATTGCATGCAACTCTTTTCACTTATATAGTTCTATTTCACCATGAATCTCTCGATTTCCCGATGAAAAATAAACTTCAAATCAATATTGCGCATATATCAATTCGAATGAACGAAGCATAATATAAGTGAATCACACAAAATATGAAGATTTTATTAAAAACATACACACCTTAATCACAAATCCATTCTAGAGTTCATTACATTCAAACACTAGGAGTTTAGCTACACATGATTTTGACCAAAGAATAAATTACACAAGAAGATGTAAACATTGTAGACATGGTGTACTTATCTTTATCAAAATCTCAATTGACTTGATGATGTTGCTCCAAGCCTTCTTCCCTAATGTTGCCTCAAGCTTACTCCTCCAAGACCTCTTGATCCCAATTCCACTCAAAATGTTAAACACTATGAATCTCTCTATGAATGAATATTACATCCATACTTTTCCAACTCAAACTCTTGGCTTTTATAAGCACCATCTTGTGAAATACCATATTAACAAATGCCCCATTTCCATGCTTGTTAGTTGAATCATTGTGTGCACATTCATGGTTGAGTTGGTTGAATCATTGTATACACATGATGATTGAGGGAATATGGGGACATGTTGCAAAGAAAATTGGGTGTTAAAGGTGTATAAAAGTGGTCAAAAGGCTTGGTAGGTGAGTTTTCCATAATTTTCACATGGAAAAGTTGCAAAAAGGGGTCCCTGACACGCCCGTGCCTGACACGGCCAGGCCGTCTTTGTTTAATTGTTCGTGCACTCAGTGACATGGCCGTGCTTCCCAACACGGCCAGGCCGTGTTCCAGACACGATCAGTTGGGAACACGGCCAGGCCGTGTTGGAGGTCAAGTTTTGTGCAAAAATTTCGAGTTTTTGGCTCCCGAACACGGCCGTGTTGCCCGACACCCCTGCCCGTGTTGGACCAAAAGGCCCCGAAATGACGCGTTTGGCTTGGAATTTTGAGCGTTTTTGCATCTTTAAACTCCCGGTATGTTTTGACATGAATCAATGGTCCAAAATTCACCGAAATTGGCCCCGAATGGTCAACCTACACCAATAAAAGCACCCCACAGTAGTATAAACAATGTACAATCAAAAACTAATGAAACTAACAACAAAATAACTCAATTTCTACTCAAATACACACATAAAACATGCATAAAAATACACTTATCAGACATGTTATCCTGATTTGTTCATTACGTTTACATGTAACCCCAAGTGGCCAGAAATTATGCGGTTTGTGGAAGAGCGTGGATCGAAGCCCGGAGATCGTCCTGATATTATTTGTAGAGTATTCAAAATGAAGTTAGATGCATTGATTCAGGATCTCTGCAAAATAAAATTTTTGGAAAGGTCAAAGCAGGTGCAATTTTTTTAATGTCATTTTTATTTTTAAAAATAATATTACTTGTATTTGAAGAATTTATATTGTTAATTAGAACTAACTAACATAAGTTTTTATTTTGCAGTTAATCACATTCTTCTTTTCTTTTATAAAGAAGACAAATTCCCCACCGTAGATGCCATTGACCATGTTATTTCAGCTGAGATACCTGATGAACAAGTTGATCCAGTTTATCATGCCGCAGTTATGGATTTTATGATCCACGGTCCTTGTGGTGATGATATGAGAAATTCTCCTTCCATGGTGAATCGTCGTTGCTCGAAGTATTTTCCCCAAATATTCACTGAAAGGACGACGGTTAATGAAGATGGATATACTATATACAGACTGGTGAGATAATGGAAGGACAATTCAGAAAAATGGAGTTCATTTAGACAATCGCTATGTTGTTCCTCATAACCGATATTTACTAATTCGATATGGAGCACATTTGAATGCCGAATGGTGTAATCAGTCACAAGCTATCAAGTATCTATTCAAATACATAAATAAGGGACATGATCGTGTTACTGCATCATTCTATCAGAGCTCAAGTGAAGATAGTATGGAAAAAAATGTCGATGAAGTTAATTTATACAATGATTGTTGATACATTTCATGTTGTGAAACTGCATGGAGAATCTTGGATTTGAAATTCAGTATAGAGACCCCGCAGTAGAGCGCCTGAGTTTCCACCTTCCGAACCAACATAATGTTATTTTCTCTGATGCAGAAACAATTGATATTTTATTGGCCAGAGAAACCGTTAATCAGAGCATGTTTATTGCATGGATGAAAGCTAATAAGAAATATCCTCAAGCAAAAGAACATACATATGCTTTGAATTCCTATGAAGTTTGTTTGGAATATGAGCGGGATCCGAAAAAAGGGGCTTTGTTATTGGACGTATTTTTTTTCCTCCAGGCTGTCGGGATTTGTACTACGTAAGAATTCTTCTAAATGCAGTTTGTGGTCCAACATGCTATAAAGATACATGGTTGGTAAATGGTGTGCAATACAGTTCATTTTGGGATACTTGTACAGCAATTCAGTTCAGTTTTTTTTTTAAAAATAAATATAAAAATTAAGTTTCCAACTGGTTCACATATTTTTAGCTTCACCGCAAGTGTACGGTGTAGTTTATAGAATAGGGTAGCAAGGTCGTATCCACGGAGACTAATAAATTAATATGCTAAGTATTGAACCAAGATAGTCTTATTTTTATTTAGACGATCGAAATTTGATGATTGTTGTATTGAGATTAAGACAATTTAAATCACTAAAACACAAGATTGAGATAATACAAATGATAGAAGTATCAAGATAATGGAATGGATTTCCGAGTTAAGGTTTCGATTAATAATCCTCTTGTTGTCCGATTAAATCAAAGCCAAGGTTATTATCAATATTCCTATAAGACGATCACAAAACTATTTTATCCTCTCTCTCGAGATGCATATAAAATGTAGATTGAAATACTTATGCTAGCATCTCTACTCAACATGAAGCATTCAACTCCCAAAAGTTTAAAAGATCAAATATCCTCACAAATATTTACAAACCTCTCGATTCATGCAAATATTTGTGTCGAGTATTCAAGATCTAATATTGAAACTCATCTCTCGAATTATGAATCAATATATCAAACAAGTTAAATCATTGATCAAGTGATAAAACAAGAATAAGCTCAAAATACTCAAATAGGCTTTAAGATAATAACTTCAACTAAGATTAAAACATCCAACAAGAGTTCATTAATCTACTTCCAAAACCCGGAAATCTCAAGAGTTTAGCTACACATGATTTCTAAACAACTCATAAACAAATTGTTCAAAGCCATTACAACTAAAATGAAAGATTGAAACTAAAAGAGAAGCAAGAAAAACTTAGGAAAGTCGACAATCTCTCGATATATCTCCGTTCCTTAAGCTCCGATGCAACCCGATTGTCTCCTTGATGTCTTCTTCCAAGAATAGACCCTTGTCTTGTGTTGTAGATCCCAAAATATGTCCGATTCCCCTTGTGTGCGCCCCCAAAAGCCTTTTTATACTCCCCATCATGTTTAGGGCTTAATGCAGCAGATTATGGGATTCAAATACAGACGACGGTCGTGCGCCCACGCATGGGTTACCCGTGCGCCACCCCGCTAGAATACCCCAACTCTCTGTAGGGCGCACGGGTGGTGCGTCGAGACGGCCTACCCGTGCGCCACTCCGGTGAGATATCCCGACTCTCGTAGGGCGCACGGGTGGTGCGTCGAGCACGGCTACCCGTGCGCCATGCCGCCGCAGCCTTCAATCAACCTTATACAGGGGTGCACGGGTGGTGTCTTGAGGCACGCCCAACCCGTGTGCCCTTGTTTCTTCCGTGAACGCTCAACTTTCGCTCTTTTAGGCTTCACGTTTCGTATATCCACTCAATTCTCCGCGTTTCTACTTTGCTTTCCTCATATCTTATTCAATTAGCTTCAAATATCATGAAATTCCTACAAAATAAGCAAAGTGTAATATCTTTTCCACAAAGAGTGAATATGTAACGCTTTACCGCGAGTATATGCATGTTTACTTATCATTATAGCTCAAATACGCATCAAAACACATGCAAAATTCACGCTTATCAAAATCCCCAAACTTAAACTGTTGGCCGTCCCGATCAACAATATTTAGAACACGATAAAGCATAACAGGAGATAAAGATAACAACAAGACACCAAGAGTCTACAAGAAAATCCAAATTGCTCGTCATGAATGCTTTGAGTACAACTCAATCAAGCCTCAAATCTCTAATCAAAGAACACGCCTCAAATAAAACAAAGTGAAATGCTCAATCCAACTCTCAAAATTAAGTGTATACTCTCATCTCACAAGGTTATAGGACGTGTTTACGCTCAAATCAATTCGATGTCGCAAAATTACCATAGCTTGCAATTTGTCTCATATCTCCGCCACGAGAGTGTATGCAATTTGTGAATCATAAAGGACTTTCTCATTTGGTTGTAATGAAGGCTCTTTGGTTTAGGTAGGAGATTTTTGGATAAAGTGACTGAAACTCGAGTGTAAAGACCGATGAGCATATCAATCATTTTTCATTATAATCCCATATGCTACTCCAATCATCCCTCATTTTTATCAACTTCATTTATCTCCATTTCCGTCTTTTCTTTTGAGAATCACCTCCATTCACAATCCTTCGCCCCCCAAGTTTATCCACTTTTTCAATCTTTTTTTCATTTGTGCATTTTCAACATCTTTCCTTCCTCTTTTTATTCCATTTAACCAAGTATGCCCAATTATTCTATTTTTGAATTCCCACCCATTCAACCTCGTTCATTTCCCTTTTACTCAACGTTATACATTCGAGTTTAAGGTGATGGAAATATAGTAAGATCAAGGGTTAAATTTTTGTGGTTATCAAAGAAATAGGCTATAGGCTCAACTTGGCTAACTAGGATTTTTCACATTTTTAGGTAGGCAAAAGGTATGAAAGGCTAACAAAGATGGCCTTTAATCACATTCACAATTCACATACACATGTGGCCTTGACAGAGATACCCAAGCAAGTTCTAGAATTTTAATCAACATGAATGATACACTCAAATTACAACAAGACTGCACAAGATATAAGCAGTAAAGGCTCAAAGCTCACAGGCTTGTCAAAATGTAATTCAAAGCATCACACCAAGTTTTTCATATCAACATGCTCAAAGTTATCAATTCGAGGCTCAATCAATCCATAAACAGCATCCAATCCCAACAATATGAATTCTCAATCAACACACAAACAACAAAGTTGCACATGCTTGGTCAACACACTCTCTAACCACTACTAAAGCAATAGACGTGCTAAAGCTATAAACGTGCTCTAATGCAAATGCAATCTAGAGTGCTCTAATGCAACTATATGAAAACACAAAATGCATGATTTTTTTTTATTTTTATTTTTTTGTATCCACACTTTTCATATATTAAAATACTATCTCTCCCCAAACTTGAATGAAATTATAGTGTTCTAAGGGGAAAATAGAATTTCAATAACAAAAAGTGGGGATATACCCGAATTATCACAAGGCGGCGGTGGTGGTGGGAAGTGGCCTTGAGAAATATGCCACATTTGTAGCTGTTGGAGCACTTGCCACGTCTCCTCGGAACGCCGCCCGATCGCTCGAAACGCGAGAAAATCAGCCCTATGTTGCCTTAAATCCTCTCCTCGCCGCCTCAACTCTTCTTCTTGCCGCCTCAAGTTCTCCCCAAACGCATAAAACATGTCTTGAAAATTGGCGTCGCGATGGGGTCCTCCATCGTGAGACGGACCGGGGCGATCTCCGCTTTGAGAATGTCGAGGATAATCGCCTCCGTGTGAGGACTCGGGTATATCATACCCAATTTGGGGATGATGAGGTTCCATCCCCATTTCGCGTCCATGTATCTCATCCTCCTCCTCCACCATATCTTCTTCATCCAAGAAACCTTCAACTCAAGCTTCTTTCTTGACTCTATAGCCTCGGTAATTCGGTTATGTGCGCGTCGAGTTCATTAAGAAGTTGGTGGTGTCCATCAATGTATCAACGGTGGTGTATGGTGGGTTAGGCAACGGAAATGAAGCACCTTTCTTTTGTAGAAGCACCAACTGCTTTTCTTCATTCGCTATGAACTTCATATGGTGCAACGATGCCAAATTAACCCGAGTCTTTGCCGGGATAGGCTCCAAGCCTCGAAAATCGACATTGAAATGCCGGGCAATAGGGGTAATGAGGCCCCCTATAGAAATCGTACCCCTTCCCGCCTAGCTAATCTGCTTCAATTTGCTCGGCAAAATTAACGGCGGTGTTGTAGGGGGTGTCCGTGACCATACACCGGAGGAGATAGAGTTCTTTAGTCGTCATCCCTCCAATGTTTTCTCGGGCGAATACGAGAGGAGGCAAATCACTCGTTGTATATACCGAACACCGGATTCCTGGATCCAAGAGGCTTTTGCGGTCCGCGCGCATACAACATTGGCCCCGTTTGTGGTGTTTCCACAAGCATTCTCCAAGTCGTATTGATCATAATGGGGCATCGGGCGGGTACGAGCGTTTGTTGGGACCTCGAAAATGGTGTTCAATTGGGTCATAGAGAGTTGTCTACGAACATTCCCCAACCGAAATTTTATCATATACGGTTCGAAGGTCCCGCCTTGTCCGAGTACTTTCCACGGTACTCAAGAACTCCAATGTATACTTTTTAAATGTCGGCCACCTTCGGCTCATGAAGTTCGTCCATCCTACCTTGGCGAAAAGACGCCACACGCCCTCATGTATCCCCAAAGTTTGGGTACAATCATTGTCGGCGTAGCGAGATGGAGCTATTTGGCGACCGATCAAGCGATTCCATCGCTCAATATCATCGGCATTTGTCAAGTTTACCCCATATGCCTCCTGGGTTTTTTGGTCGACCTCCGGCGGTGCCACGTCGCGTTGTCCGCCGCCCCGCGTGCACGTCTCCTTCCACTCGTGGGTTTCTTCGCTCGCCATAAGGAATTTGTACCGGAATACATTCTATTAGCATCCCAATATCATCAATGGCAACAACAAAGTAGGGAATTAAAGCTAACATCTTAGGTGATGCAAATTCACATGCTCAAGTCACTTTGATCGATCAACTACCCCAAACAAACAAAAATTATGGCCATTCTCGACAAATATTAACTCAAATACACATTGGCCATGCCTTATTCATCAACAATTCACCCTAAATCTCCTCAATTATACAAGCCCACAAGGTGTTTGATAATTTGCCTCAAAGAATAATTCACATCATTTATAGCAAAAAATATCAAAATACACACCTACCATGCTCCTTAATACATAATTAACAACGAATTGACAAGGAGAAACGGTGTTCTTACCGGAATTTCTAAGTTAAACTCGAAGTGGAAGATTTGAACCCTAGGTGCTTTTGTTCACAATTCTTCAAGCAAATTCAAATTTGATGCAAAGTGAAGCTCAATTGTGATGGGGGAGGTGTTATGTAGAAGAATTCAAGTGAAAACTAGGAGAAATTTTCGAAAACTAGGGAGGATTCGAGAGGGCGCGCGAGGTGAAGGGTTTGAAATGAAGAACAGTTTTTTAAAACCGTCCAATTTATCCTTCATCTGCAAGGCGCACGGGTCGTGCGTCGACGCACGGTAACCCGTCGCCACCCCTGAATTTGCCCAACTCAAGGGCGCACGGGTCAGGTGATACGCACGGGCTACCCGTGCGCACTTGTACAAAGAATTCGATTCATTTTTTTTTTAAAAATAAATATAAAAATTAAGTTTCCAACTGAGGGGCTAATTTTTTTTTTTTTTTTTTTTTTTTTTTTTCAAATCACACTCATTAAAAGAATTACACAAATCAAATCACTCAAATCACATAACTGTGAAACTAAACACACACAAAAATGAAAATCACACGAAAAACCGTTGGGTTTGCCTCCCAACAAGCGCTATATTTAACGCTTTAGCTTGACACTGCTTTTGTTAAATTACGGATCGCGCAAGGTGGTGGATGTCACATCCTCTTTATTCCCTCGGTAGAAATAGTGCTTAATCCGTTGGGCCGCTTACCATGAAAGTCTCGCCTTCTTTTGTCAACAATTCTACAATCCCAGTGGATTCAACACTTTCTTTATCACAAATGGCCCCACCACTGGACTTGAGTTTTCCCTAAGAATTTAAGGCGTGAATTGTATAGAGCACCTTCTCCCGGAAAACTCTCTTTTCTTGATCATCTTATCATGCCACCGCTTGGTTCTTTCCTTGTAAATTCGAATTTTCGTGACGCTTCATCCCGAAATTCCGCCATCCGATTCAAATGGAGCAACCTTTCCTCACCTAGGCTTTAAAAATCCAGATTCAGTTTCTTTACCGCCCAAAATGCTTTGTGCTCCAATTCTACCGAAATGGCATGACTTCCCAAATACAAGTTGATATGGAGATGTGCCCAACGGTGTCTTATATGCGATTCGGTATGCCCACAGGGGCATCATCCAATTTTAACGCCCAATCCTTTCGGTTGATGTTCACCGCCTTTTCAAGGATTTGTTTGATCTCCTGTTAGCCACTTCGCTTGTCCGTTGGCTTGTGGATGATATGCCAATGCGACTTTATGTTTGACCCCATATTTGGCCAACAAGTTGCTCATCAATTTGTTTACGAAATGCGACCTCCATCACTAATTAAAGCTCTTGGAGTGCCAAATCTAGTAAAGATGTTTTTCTTAAGGAATCGCATTACAACCTGAGCATCATTTGTTTTAGAAGGAATTGCCTCTACCCAACGGGATACATACTCCACAAAGAAGTAGAATATATTGATAACCCGAAGACGATGGAAATGGGCCCATAAAGTCAATCCCCACACATCGAACAACTCCACTTCAATTACGTTGGTCATTGGCATCTCGTGCTTCCGTGAAATGTTTCCCATTCGTCACGACACTGTCACATTGTTGTACAAACAAATAACAAGTCATTAAATAAAGTGGGCCAATATAGCCCACTTTGCAATACCTTCATTGCGGTGCGAGTGGGACCAAAATGTCTCCGCGATGGTGAAGAGTGACACTGTTGTTGTAGGACTCCTCCCATTCTTCTTGTCAAAGAGGTATTTGATAGCCGCATGGTCGTATGCACAATCGTCTTCGTCCCGATCAAGTAAGATCGAATTTATCGAACGCGAAAACAATCGCCAACATTTCTTTCTCGGTTGTGGTATAATTCTTGAGCACCGGCCCAACGTTCGACTTGCATAGTAGATGGATCGAACAATTTTTCCCTCTTTTGACCAAGAATGCATTTCCCAACATAGTCGCTTGCATCACACATTAGCTCAAATGGTTGGCTCCAATGGGGCGACAGTATAGGTGCGGTCACCAATGTCAGTCTTCAACATTTCGAACGCCCCGCAAACATTCATTGGAAAAAATGAAAGCAGATCTTTTTCTAGCAATTGGCTCAAGGGCTTAGAAATTTTAGAAAAGTCACGGATAAACCTTCAAAAATCCGCATGGCCCAAAAAGCTCCGAATGGCTTTCTCATTTGTGGGAGGTGGTAGCTTCTCAATTGCTACAATCTTTGCCCGATCAACTTCCAAACTCGCAGAAGAGACTCGATGACCAAGTACAATGCCATCGCGTGCCATAAAATGGCACTTTTCCCAATTTAGTACTAAATTGGTCTCTTCACATCAAAAACTAGGGAAAGATTGTGAAGACAATTATCAAAAGAATCCCGAACACGAGAAATCGTCCATAAACACCTCCATAACTTTTTCAATAAGATCGTGAAATATAGCCATCATACAACGTTGGAAAGTGGCAGTGCATTACATAAACCAAATGGCATGCGTCGAAATGCAAATGTGCCATACGGACATGTAAATGTTGTTTTCTCTTGGTCTTCCTACGCAATCATGATTTGATTGTACCGGAATAACCATCTAAAAAGCAATAATAATCATAACCTGCAAGACGATCCAACATCATATCGATAAAGGGGAGGGAAAGTGATCTTTTCGAGTGGCATCATTAAGTTTTCTATAATCAATACATATTCGCCACCCTAACAATTCTAGTAGCAATTTGTTCCTCATTTTCATTTTTTACCACCTGTTACCCCTTTTTCTAAGACCACTTGTACAGACTCACCCATGAACTATCGGATATCGCGTAAATGATCCCGGATCCAACCATTTCAATACTTCCTTCCTAACCACATCTTGCATAATAGGGTTTAGCCGACTTTGGTTTTGCAATGATGGTTTATAAACATCTTCCATCCGAATTTTATGCATCACAATGGATGGACTTATGCCTTTTAAATCAGTTATAGACCAGCCTAGTGCCGACTTATGTTTTTCGTAAAACCCTTAACAGCTTTATCAAGTTGGGTAGGAGTGAGAAGAGATGAAACGATTACGGATTTGCATTATTTGTCCCTAGGAATGCATATTTGAGGTGTTCGGTAATTGCTTGAGTTCCGGAGGTGGTGTTGACAGCCAGATTCCTCACGCACGGGCTGCCCAGGTACTGGCGCACGGTCGTGCGCTCTTGAGAGTTCCATCGTTACTTGAAAGATCACGCACGGGCGGACCGTGCGTGGCGCACGGCCGTGCGTTCTTCGAGAGAGTTCCATCCTTTTTTCCTCGCTTTGCGTTTTTTTCTTGCGCTATTAGGTAGTTCCCGCATATGATCTAAGGCACAAACATAGTCGTACAAATCTTGGTTATCAAAATCAAGTACAACACTGACACGAGCACGAGTGGGTTAGACCAAATTCCAAATCATCTCAGAGACAATGTATGATCAACATAATCCTCAATGCATGAACTAACTATATCCAAAAATTACAATTCTCTACCGAATCATGAAATTTCATTGCCTTATAAATAGAAAATAAAACATGCTCATCATTAACACGTAATGTGAGCTCCCCTTTCTCGCACATCTATTAAGGCTTTACCCGTTTGCTAAGAAAGGGCGCCCAAGTATCGATGGAACGCCTTGATCTTCTTCCATATCCAAAACCAAGAAATCCACGGGAATATAAATTTATCAACTTTTACCAAGACGTCTTCAATAATTCCCTTGATACGTAAGTGATCGGCCTCGGCAAGTTGCAATGTCACCGTAGTTGGTTTCACGCCGCCTAATTCAAGTTTCAAAAATGGACAAAGGCATCAAGTTAATACTTGCCCCCAAATCACATAACGCTTTATTAAAGAAATTACCACCAATAGCACAAGGGATAGTGAAACTCCCCGGATCTTTCGATTTTGTGGTAACTTCCTTTGATAATTGCACTACATTCTTCCGTCAAATTCACCGTTTCAAAGCTTGTCATCTTCCGTTTTTGACATCACATCTTTAAGAAATTTCGCATAGTTCGGCATTTGTTCTAATGCATCTGCGAAAGGAATGTTAATGTGCAATTTCTTAAATATATCAAGGAATTTGGCAAATTGATCATCAAGCTTTTTCTTTTGAAATCTTTGAGGAAAGGGAAGAGATATAGACAACTTAGGTATATTCAAGCTAGATGATGATTTTAGCTTTTCACCTTTTGTTTGTTCCGCCTCTTTGTTCTCTTTCTTTCCCATTTTCTTCAATACCATCCTTCATCACGGAGTCTCTTGCTTCCTCGGCCTAGATGCTTCATCCGAAAGTTTCGATTCCCAGATTTTTCTTTAGGCCCTTCATATTCCGTACCGCCGTAAACGAATCGCCTTGCATTGTTCCTTAGGATTTATTTCCGTGTTACTTGGAAATTAACCCTTTGATGTTGACCACCCATTATTGTAGCCAATTGACCCACTTGAGTCTCCGCATTCTTTATCGAGCTTGTCATTTGTTGTTCTAATTTATCCATCCGAAGGTCTTGCTTAGCTAGCGGCTCCTCGTGTCATTCATGATAGCATTAGATTGATTTATGAAAGAGGTGAGTGCATCTTCCAATGACGATTTGCCTTCCCCATTACCGCCTCCACTTGAAGCATTAAAGCCCTAAAGCCTATGCGGAGGTTGTAACACATTCTTTGTATTCGCATAGGAGAAATTTTCATGATTTCTCAACCCTGGATGGTAGTGCGTTGGGTTTGAATTATTCCGGAAATTGTTGAAATTCCTTTATTCACATAATTTACCTCTTCCATCGGATATAGAAGAGCTTAGCTACCCGTGCTCGTGCCGCTTCGCCTCTTCGAAATACATTCAATTGAGTTGTCAAAGCCGCTACTTGTGCCGACAATGTTTTGATAAGTCCGAATCGAGATTTCGGCTACTCGTTGTACATTGGATCTTTCAGGATGGCCATTGGTAACTGTTCATGGCCATTTCCTCAAGAAGATTTAAGGCATCTTATGGAAACCTTGCCAACAATGCTCCTCCCGCATTGCGGCATCTACAAATGCTCTAGTCCTGTCCCCATTAAACCATTGTAGAAGAAACATAATCATGATCCTTTGGAAACCCATGTTGCGGACATCTACGTAATAAATCCCGAAACTTTCCCAAGCCTCGTACAAAGGCTCGAGTCAAACTGCATCGGAATTGAGTGATCTCGCTTTTGAGCCGCAAAGTTTTGCTCGGTGGAAAGAATTTAAATAAAAACTTTTGCTCGTTCGTCCCATGTGCTTACACCGCTTGCGTCAAAGTACCCAACCAATTTCTCGCTTATCCCGTAAAGAGAATGGGAACAGCGCATTCTTATGGCGTCATCCGAGACTCCGTTCATCTTGATCGTATTGCATATTTGGATAAAATGCGCAAGGTGAGAGTTAGGATCTTCTCGTTGCAAACCCCCAAACTCGATTTTGTTGCACCATATTGATTAGTGCCGGTTTGAGCTCGAAGTTGTTGGCATTGATGGGAATATGGGCAATACCACCGTAATTACGATTCGTTTGTGGTCGAAAGTAATCACGAATGGCTTCTTTGTTGAACCGATCGGTAACTCGTTTCCACCATTGTTTGGCGGTATTGGTGTAACTCATTCAAATCCCCCATTATCGGATTGTGTTGTCTTTCACTTTCGTCTAGTGGTAGACCGAGCCTCCTCGCGAAAGCCTCAACTTCCTAAGATAAACGGTATTAAGTCCCTCCGCTTAGAGCGCGTGTTCATACACTACCCGGACCAAACTAGAATAAACAAGTCAAATAATGTGGAATTCAAGTCACACAAAAAAAAAACAAAATAAATAATAAAGAAAAATGTCTAAATTAAGAATAATTCTATCTATCGCAATATTAGCGCCAAAAATTATAAAATTCCCCGGCAACGGCGCCAAAAACTTGTTCGCCTTATTTTTAGCTTCACCGCAAGTGTACGGTGTAGTTTATAGAATAGGGTAGCAAGGTCGTATCCACGAGAGACTAATAAATTAATATGCTAAGTATTGAACCAAGATAGTCTTATTTTTATTTAGACGATCGAAATTTGATGATTGTTGTATTGAGATTAAGACAATTTAAATCACTAAAACACAAGATTGAGATAATACAAATGATAGAAGTATCAAGATAATGGAATGGATTTCGAGTTAAGGTTTCGATTAATAATCCTCTTGTTGTCCGATTAAATCAAAGCCAAGGTTATTATCAATATTCCTATAAGACGATCACAAAACTATTTTATCCTCTCTCTCGAGATGCATATAAAATGTAGATTGAAATACTTATGCTAGCATCTCTACTCAACATGAAGCATTCAACTCCCAAAAGTTTAAAAGATCAAATATCCTCACAAATATTTACAAACCTCTCGATTCATGCAAATATTTGTGTCGAGTATTCAAGATCTAATATTGAAACTCATCTCTCGAATTATGAATCAATATATCAAACAAGTTAAATCATTGATCAAGTGATAAAACAAGAATAAGCTCAAAATACTCAAATAGGCTTTAAGATAATAACTTCAACTAAGATTAAAACATCCAACAAGAGTTCATTAATCTACGTCCAAAACCCGGAAATCTCAAGAGTTTAGCTACACATGATTTCTAAACAACTCATAAACAAATTGTTCAAAGCCATTACAACTAAAATGAAAGATTGAAACTAAAAGAGAAGCAAGAAAAACTTAGGAAAGTCGACAATCTCTCGATATATCTCCGTTCCTTAAGCTCCGATGCAACCCGATTGTCTCCTTGATGTCTTCTTCCAAGAATAGACCCTTGTCTTGTGTTGTAGATCCCAAAATATGTCCGATTCCCTTGTGTGCGCCCCCAAAAGCCTTTTTATACTCCCCATCATGTTTAGGGCTTAATGCAAATTATGGGATTCAGCGCAGGACGACGGTCGTGCGCCCACGCACGGGTTACCCGTGCGCCACCCGCTGAATACCCCAACTCTCCCGTAGGGCGCACGGGTGGTGCGTCGAGCACGGCCTACCCGTGCGCCACTCCGGTGAGATATCCCGACTCTGTAGGCGCACGGGTGGTGCGTCGAGCACGGCCTACCCGTGTGCCATGCTGCAGCAGCCTTCAATCAACCTTATACAGGGGTGCATGGGTGGTGTCTTGAGGCACGCCCAACCCGTGTGCCCCTTGTTTCTTCCGTGAACGCTCAACTTTCGCTCTTTTAGGCTTCACGTTTCGTATATCCACTCAATTCTCCGCGTTTCTACTTTGCTTTCCTCATATCTTATTCAATTAGCTTCAAACATCATGAAATTCCTACAAAATAAGCAAAGTGTAATATCTTTTCCACAAAGAGTGAATATGTAACGTTTACCGCGAGTATATGCATGTTTACTTATCATTATAGCTCGAAATACGCATCAAAACACATGCAAAATTCACGCTTATCAATGACGATAAGGAGTTTATTGATGGAATACTTGAGGCAATCCAATGGGCATCGACCCAATCAATGAGAGTTTTGTTTGCTACGCTTTTGATATCTGGATCTATCAGCCGTCCATAAGTAGTTTGGGAGTCAAGTTGGCCTTATCTATCTGATGATATTTTATACAAACAACGGAATTTACTTCAATATCAAGGTATTTGTCAATTCGTTTATATATATTTTAAATATGTGTCATTTCTAATATATATGTTATTTATATTGTAGAATTGCAATTATCCACGGAAGATATTAAAAGTTATGCCTTGGTTGAGATTGAGAAGATTTTACGAGGATGGGGAAAGAACTTACATGATTTCCAATCAATGTCATTTCCTGATAAACGTTTTTTTCAGTTGTCCCATTCCAGATTGATACATGATGAAACATGCTATGATCAAACAAGTTTGTCTGAAGAACAATAAAGGTTTCTATCTGGATTAGACCCCAAGCAGCGTCATGTATATGACACAATTGTTGAATCTATTAATTCAAACTATGGAAGAGTACTTTTTGTATATATGTATGGCAGAATGGGCTTTGTTTGGAAGACTTTATCTGCTGGTTTATGATCCGAAGCTGACATCGTATTAAACGTTGCATCTAGTATTATAGCTTCTCTTTTGCTTCCTAGAGGGAGAACTACGCATTCAATATTTGTACTTCCATTTAATCCAACTAAAGAATTAACTTGCAATATAAATCTAGGGTCCCCTCCTGCAGAATTGAATATGAAGGCAAAACTTATAATATGGGACAAGGCTCCAATGATGCATAAATTTCATTTTAAAGCATTGGATCGAGCTTTGAAGGATATAATGAAGATAGTGGATCCTGTCAGAGATCATATTCCTTTTGGTGGCAAGATTATTGTTTTTGTTGGAGATTTTCGTCGGATATTACCTGTGATTCCAAAAGGCACCAGACAAGACATCGTTAATGCAACTATTAACTCATGAAGTCTATAGAGGCACTGCATCGTTCTGAGATTGACACATAATATGAGATTACATAGTATTGGCTCGGGTGAAGATTACGAAGAATTGAGCCAAATTGCTGATTGAATTTCTAAAATAGGGGACAAAAAACTTGGTGAACCGAATGATGGGATTGCTACAATTGAAATTCCCGATGAGTTTTTGTTGAAAGAATCAGGTGATCCTATCGCAGAAATTGTCAAGAGCACATATCCATTGTTTGGAACTAATAATGTCGAACTGTCATATTTCGAACATAGGGTTATACTGGCCCCGACATTGGATGTTGTTCAATCAGTAAATGAATATATCATCTCGATCAACAAATCGGAAGGGAGAATGTATCTGAGTTCTGATTCTCCGTGCCATTATGATAGAAATGTCATCTATTGAATGAGGTTCATACTCCTGGATTTTAAAATGGAATTAAATACTCTGGAGTTCCGCATAATGAGCTACATTTGAAGGCTGAAACTTCTGTTATGCTGCTATGTAACATAGAACATTCTCTTGGTTTATGTAATGGCACTAGATTGATTATTACAAAACTTGGGAGTCACGTTTGGAAGGTCAAGTTCTCACCAATGGAAACCTTGGTGACAAGGTACTTATTCCAAGAATGTCTTTGACACCTTCAGATCGAAGACTTTCATTCAAATTCCAAAGAAAACAGTTTCCGTTGATGGTCTCTTATGCAATGTCTATTAATAAAAGCCAGGGTCAGTCTTTGTCCAATGTAGGGCTTCCTTTAAAAAAATCATATTTTTAGTCACGGTCAATTGTATGTTGTTGTTTCTAGAGTTACTAATCCTAAGGGCCTACATTTTTTGATATGCGGAGGTAATAGTGATAGTGATCGTGCAAGTTCAACTAACAATGTTGTATCTAAAGAAGTCTTTCAAACTTATAATAAATTTTATATTCCTTATTTTATGTTCATTTGATTTAATTAGTAAATTTCTATTAATTTATAATTTCAAATTGTTCTATACCATGTTTATTTGGCTTCAGAATTAAATAATTTACTAAATTTAGTCTACTAAAATAACTAAATTATTAAAATAACCTTTGATTGATATATAATCCGTGCATCGCACGGGATGGACTGATAGTTATATAAAAATAAGGATGAAGTAAAATTAGTTTTCCAAATTTTTGTGTGTACTGCATTAATTATTATATTTGTCCTTTTCTTTTTCTTTTTTAAAATTTGATAACTTTTTCGTATTTGATCCATTTTGACATATAATATGTCTAAAAATTCATATTTGTACGAATTTCAATTTGACACTCATATTGCATATATATAATAAACAATAAACATAAAATAAAAAATATAAGATTTATCTACTCATTATTTTATAGTAGGTTTTAAAAATTACGTATTTGGGCTATTGAATATCAAATTGTATATTATGTATTTTAGCTATGATATATGTATAGTTGTTATTTGGGCTTAGCCCATTTTCATAATTGTACGTAATTGTATTTAAGTTTATTAAATTTAATTAAAAATACTACTTAAAATAAAAAAATATATATATATTAATTTAAGAAAACATCTCAAAATATGTATCCAAATATTATATATATTTATGTGAGAAGAAATTAATTTTTTATTTAATATGAATTTGTATTCATAAGTTTTTTATACATAGATATTAGATATGAATTTGTCTATTTGATATATTTTAGATATATGTGTAAAATAGAATAGTTTTTATTTTTTTGAAATGTTACATTTTCTCCTAATTATGTTGCTAAATAAAACATTGTTTATTTTTCTTTATTAATTTTGACAACCGCTACCCTTAAAAAGTATTGGAATTTGAATGGGTTTATTATTGATTATATTAAAAATATAATATATTAAATATTTTGTATTAAGTAGTTATTATTAATTTTTTTGAGACTTTTACTTTCTTATAGATAAACATACTCTATAAATAGAACAATTCACGTCAAAGAAAATTATTATCGATCAAATATTTTGTATTTAAAGAGGTTTTTCATAGTTTAGATTAATTTATTTTTCCATTGCTTAATCGACTGATTTATAATCAAATTAATTTATCGTTGGGTTTTAATTATTTATTGAAATTCTAAAGTTTTTGCAATCACTAAAAATATTTTTGTAGAAATACAGTTTGTAGATGGACGGTCAGAAAATACAAAATATAAGAACCCAAATAGAAAAAATAATTAGAAAATCAAAATAATACAATACAAATATTCACAACAAAATTTTAAAAGTTAAAATTGACTTAACAACATGAATACGTAAAATACATGACAAAAAATCGGCAATTTAATAAAATCAACAATGTAGCCAAAACTTTTTTTTTTGTTATCTCATATTTTCTTAATTATTGTACTTAGTTCTCCTATATACATGTTGATTTTTTATTTATTGCACGGTAAGCATTTGCAATCTATTTCCCCAATTTACACGAACAAACAACTTTCGAAAATAAAATTATATCTGAATTTACTACCACAATCTTGAAAAAAAATATGGCACCAATCTTCACAGTTATTAATAACCTAAACATACCTAAAACGATGAGCGATGAAGTTGCGCCTTATGTGATTTTATGAAAAATCAATTTTCGAAGATGAAACACATAATACGTAGTTTTGAATGTAATTTTTTTCATGATTTTAAGGTATGTTTTTTTGACTTCATTAATAAGAAAGACATTGAATATTATTATTATAATATTATTATAATATAGACATATATAATCCATAGTATTAGGAAAATTCACATGCCACCGTACAAAATAGAAACCTCACAGACATACATTCCGTGCATCGCACGGATAGAAGACTAATTATACATAAATTGAATGATTTTCAAACCATAAATAATTTAAAATTTTGTTGATCCTAATTACAAGCCAGTTAAACCATATTTTCATATTCAAAATGCTAAACATATAATTACCACCATTAACAAATTTGACGAAGAACGACATTAACCCAGAAAGGAAAAATAAAAAAGCGTAGTTCCCAGTTCACACGTCACACTGGGTCATGGTTTGCATGCAAGATTCAAACAATCAGAATTAAAGGGCCTGAACACGTGAGGTGCACGTGTCTCAACCAAATCCAGGTGCCTTTTCATAAGATGCATGTAGACGATCCAATCCCCATTCCCACTTGCGCTCCGCATTGGCATCACATACCCGGTTTCACCTCCCCAAGGGAAATGGTATGACCCGAAATCCGGCCCGCCCCACCCGAAATCCAGTTTCTGAACCGGAAACCTTTGCCCCGACGAGACCACAATCGCCGCCTCATCGTTTTCATCTTTACAGTACACCTTCACCACCGCCGGCTTCGGCCTCCGCATCTCCACCCAATCTATCAGCGCTAGGAAATGCTCCGCCGTCGACGCCGCCGCCACGCATTCGTGCACAATATCCGCCACACCCTTGAGCGACGTCGTTTGGAGCTCATCGACACTCGCTTCTACGTACGGAATCGAGAGAACGTTCCCGAAATAGCAGTCCAGCGACGTCGTTTTGCCGCTCAGCCTCGTTCTTCCGTCGATTACGATCCCTAATTTTATCGTCTTGGACCGATCTCCGCTGGCGCCGGCGCCGGCTATGGATTTCCAGAGAAATGCGCTGAAGGACTCGATTTTGCTTCTTCTGGTGCCGTTGTAACTGGCTTGGGACTGGATCCGATCGATTTCGTTGGATCTAACGTAGTAGATCCGGCTTGTCAGGTGATCGTGGTCATCGGCGGATGGAGGCGGCGGCATAGACAGTAGCGGCGCGTAGATTTTGTCCAGTGATTTGTGTGGTTGTGGTGGGCGGCGGGGATTGAAGAGGGAGCGGCGAAAGGAAGGTAGAAGCGTGATTGGGTTTCCTTGGGCGATTTCCGCCCAGGCAGTGAGAAACATGTTGGCGGAGTGGGCGTCCGCCGCACGGTGGTCGAAAGTGCATCCGATGAATAGTCCGCCGCATTTCAGCTGTGTCACCTGCGCCCATTACACTTGTTGCCAAACGTTAGGCTTAAGTACTACTAAAAAAGGTACTTAACAAATAATTAAACACATTATTCATTTGAAATACCAGACAGATCATTATATTTGAAATTGAATGTCAATTAACAATAAAATAATAATTATCACCATAAAGTTGTAATAATTAGTTATCAATAAATAATTATACATAAATATACATGAAAAAACTTTTGATGGCAGGGATAGTGGGATACATTTAGATCGATTGATCGCATTCGAATAGATTGGACATGTTGAGCGAATTACAACAGATGTAATTCGCTCAACACGACTTATAACTTATAAGCGACTACTTATAAGTAATAAGGAACATACTAGTACAACGTACTAAGCGATGTTTCCACTCGATTTCCCATATATAAATATGATATATTTGATTTGGATGAATCATGATACACATCTGTCTAATATATATAAATAAGGGTGTTACGAATCACATCAAACTCGAATATATTACCGCTAGGGGTAGCTTTGGTTGTGGAACCGCCAATTTCGATTCAAAAATACCTGTTCAATTCCTTATTTTGGAGGAATCGAAACTGGAAGTGTTGCCTTACGGTTCCTGTTCCGGTTTGAAACTCGGTTGTTTGTTTATTTTTTGATAATTTTTTGATTTTTTTAAAATAGTTTATCAATATCATTTAAAAAAATGGGAAAGGAAAGAAAAAGACTTGGACTGTCTATACTTAATATTAATAATAATATTAATTTGTCTATATATACTGCTAGAGTATAAAAGAATCAACCTTCACGTATTTCGCTTACAACATTTGATTTAAAATGAGTGTCATGTAGTTATGAATATGAAACATTATCATAATAAACATTTAACATTTCTTCTAGCATATGTTTACCCAAAAATAATAAAAAAATCGTTAGTTTTAACCTTAAAACTGATGGTTTTAACCACCGGTTCCACCGACGATTCTAACCATCGGTTCTATGGTTTTTGAGACCAAAAAACTAGAACTACAATCAATCTACACGGTTCCGGTTCTGATTTTAGAACCATTGACCAGTCAAGGATTCCCGGTACCATTAACCACAGTTCTAATTTCGATTTCCATTTGGCCACCCCTATAATACCGCTAAACTATTGTTAGCGAGTTTCAAAAATTAAATTTGAACTTTATTTAATTATTCTTATTATTGAACTTTAATTGAGTAGAACACGAATTAAATTCGAATAGCGCGATCATTATTTTACACACAATTTATCGTTCTATTATTATATATTAATACCAATCGAGCGTGAACCAATTAAGTTTCAGTTTCATAAATAACATATGTAAATTTGTTTTGTTATGTTTAACTAACTAAGGTCAAACGAATTTTTTACTCAAATAGCTTCTTTATTTCTCAGTGGCCGGGGTTCAATTTACACCATTCCCTCCCATCCCATGATATTTACTGAAAAAAGTCTCATTACTAATATAAGTAACATTAATTACCTTCAATGTTTGGTAAGAATTTCTTATCAGTATTATTTTTTGTTTTTCAGATGCACAAGTAATGGGTTGTCCAACCAATGGATGGGTTGTCCAACCAATGGAGTATAGGTCAATATAAGAAAGGTTTCATAATTAGTAAGGAAGAAAAACGTAGGTGGTGTTTTTTTCCTATAAAAAAATATCAAATTTGTTAGCCTTGAGGTGACGGATGGCTAACTACTCTTGGAATTTTACTGAAATCTTTTGACTCATTCGCTATATATATGCAACCATGACATTTATTACAAAGAATTCGCTATTCATTATCACTGATCACATGAATTTTTGGCACCATTGTTGGGTATATATTTGTTTCTAATTCTTAGACATTTATAAATTGTCAAAAACTTACATGAGACACAGTCTTATGGACATTGTTCATAAGACGGATCCTACATGTAACTAGAATTTTAACCCAAACCCATAACCCATTAAAAAAACCCATATTATATGTGCCTTGTAAGTTATTTCTCATGAATTTAAGTCCATGAGACCGTCTTACGTAAGACCACCTCCTATAAATTTTATTCACCAAACATAGTTTTTTTGACACCCAACTCAATTTAAACCGTACCATATTTGATGGATTAGTCTGAAATTGAATTTGCGAAGGAAAAAAACAAAAACAAAACTATGATCCGACAATAAATTAAGTTGTATGAAGCAGTATGAGCTTGCAAATAAATTAATAGTGTCTGCAAGGTAAAAAAAATGATTCTCCGATCTTCTGAAAAAAGTTTCACGTAGAATCTGAGAAATTCATTTTTTTAGAATTTGCGAACACTCTAATAAACCTGCACTAGTTAATGCAAAAATAATTAGCATAACCATTAACGAGCTTAGTAATTCCATCACAGTAGAAAACGAAACAGGATTGAGATTTCCTATTTCCTATTTTGTTTTTGGTCTTTATTTCATTACATTGGATACACGATACGGGTATAAGATTATATAATACTTATACACATGTACGTCTTTTATCAATATAGTGGAATAGACAATAATAGAACACGAGATCTCATCCCAAACGAAATAACAAGTAATAAAAATATTTTTTATTTTCTGAAATACTTTTAAACATACGTTTTCAAAATAATGTTTTAGCACTAAAAATTAATAAATACCATGCATTTTAAAAAAAAATAAATAAATAAATAAAGAAAATTACCTGAACTGAGAGCACACCATGCATCTTAACAGGAACAAGTTTCCCATCAACAGATACATGTGGTCGATAAAGATCAACGTCTTTCAGCTCAACATCAGCATAAGCATAAGTAAAATCCACCCCACGGTTGTTGCAGAGAATCTCCGGTTCGCCGTGGCGATTTTGCACGATTTCTCCGGCGAATGGGTAGAACGACACCAGCGCTTCAGCTAGGGCCTTCTTTAGCACCGCCACCATATTTTCCGGCGACAAATTATTTTCGGTGATTTTCTTGTAGCAAAAGAAAATTCCAAAATCGAGGGGCGGCAAGAGCAAGTCCAGATTAGACAAGGGCAGCCAGTGCTCCTGCACCGTAGCACGGCGGCTACCACCTCGTTCCGCTTCACCGTCACCGGAAAGCCGCCGGAATATTCCATATTGACTCGTTATGTGGTTTTAGTGCGCAAGCTAGAGAGATGCATGCAATACGTTAACGAAGGGTAGAGGGGTATATATATAGTAAGTCGTGTTAATGTGACTAAATTTAATCATTTTGAATTTTATCATGTAATTATAATGAGTTCGTTGGATTTTTGGGATTTTCTCCATAGCAAAAATATTTTTTTAACCATGATTTTCAAAATTAAATAACAAAGTACCTCATCAGAGAATACATAAAGGATATGACCGTCAATTTTTAATCGAAATGACTAAAAAACATAATTTTGAAAAAAACATGCTATTTTTCATTTTCACAAAACATAAGTGACCCATATTACCACAATTATTATTTGTGGATACACAGTCAAGTATATATATGTACTCTACAAACAAATTATAAATATGTATTTAAAGAACTATTTATAATTTTAATTAGCAGTTGTTATGTGAAATAAAAAAAATGAAGTACCAATTACAATAGAAGACGTAAACTGAAGTTTGATTATGAAGTTAATTTTTGTTATTTTATTGCAAGTTGTTGGATTTGTTTAATCTTGGCAAATTATAATTTTTTAAGCAAAACGGGTAAGTCCTAGCTACATCATTACATCAAAATACTTTCTTTTACTAATATTTATTGCAGTGATATGATCATGAGTACGCACGCACGTAACATACAAGTATGCTCACTTAATTGGATTTCTTTAATTCAGAACAAATGTAATTTTGTGAATATTTTGTTGGGTAAATATATCTGGTGAAAGGTTTCTGTTTAGAAAGAAAATGGCTAGGATAAATTGTATAGACTTAAGTCGAGGCCAGAATTAGATTCTGTCTCCGCAAGACGAAAACGCCCCGTATACCGAGTGTTTACGGTTTCGGCGCTCGCCTCTAAGATACAACGACTTTTAACAGTCCCGGTTAGCAGCACAGCAAAGCCGGAACAACAGCGAACATCAAGTTGTTCTTAACTTTCAAGCTTTTGAATGGATTGTAAGGCAATATGCTTGAATGCAATATGACCAGTTTAGTATCTGATTTTTCGTGTGTATTTTCATCAGTAGGGTCGAGTAATTATAGGCCACAGGTGCCTCGTATGGAAAGATCGCGTCTTTTGGCTCAAAAAGACACATTTGCACTGAACAGACGCACCTGCGCAGGGGAGCACGACCAGACGCACAGGCCGTGCTCCTGCCCGTGCGACCCAGACGCACGGGCCGTGCTCCAGCCCGTGCACTGGCTCGAAACTTTGGCAGGTAGCCCGACCCGACCGCACGGGCCGTGCTCTTGCGGGACCGATCCTCCTCCCAGGTTGAACTTTATTAATTAATTACAAAAATTAATTAAAACTATTTAATTTTAAAGGTTTTTGGTCCAAAAAGAATAAGGGCCATGAAGCCCAAGCCCAAGCCCACGGCCCGCGACCCTCGACCCACGACCCGGGCCGGTCGGCACGTGCGCGCGCGTGTGCTTTGAACCAAACCCACAAGCATGTAGGTCCTCACCCCTTTAAAAACTTGGGTGCCCACAAGGGCCCAAACCCATATGTCCAACTTGTGATATATTAAGTGTGCAACTTTATCCCCTTTTTCCTATGTGGGATGGAGCATCTCTCCTTCCCCACATTTACCATTTTTCATACCATTTATTTGTATTAAGTGGCTAACTTCTAGCATTAATTTCTCATTCACCCGGAATCGATTTTGAGAAATTCCGAATGCTATTCTCATCTACTCTCTTAGTAGAATTTTTATAAATAATTTAATTCCATTTTTTACTAATGGAAACCACTTAATGGAAACCACTTAATTATTTGGTCAACACCCATTTATCAAAGACCAATTCCAACAATCCCCCACATGAATGAAATTAATGCATGCGTGTATGCAGATTCGCTTGAAAGTCTCGGCAAATCATTATTGCATCAGGATAGGTAGCTTGTGGCTTTGAACCTTCCTTAGTAAAATACTATCGGGTTTACTAGCTGCTTAGTTACGCGATGTCTTGAACAACTCAGCCGTTCGTGTAAACCAAGACAATAGTACTTACACAATAACAACTCTAACACTTGTTGTTCTCACATTGTGTCCATTTCGGCCCTGGACCATATCTTAGATTTATAAGTGTTTCTTTTGAAGCGGCCATTACTTCTCACTTATATAGGTGATCTCCTATTGAAGAGTATCATGTCATACTCCACCTTTCGTTATAGGAATCATTAAAAGTCTTAAACTTAACCTCACCACATTCAGCAGGTTTACATTCACTTGGATGTATCGAGAATGAGCTAACACATTTTCCAAGTGTTCAGCTGAAAATTCATAACTTAGTTGTCCCATTGAACCAAGGTCTTGGGATCTCCAATTCACAAGGTTGGGTTACCGCTATGAACATTCTTTAAGTTGTGTATTTTAAACCCATTCCCCTTAACAATTTATACAGTTGATCTCGATTTATGCCTTTTGTAAGTGGATCCACTAGGTTTTTCTTTGACTTCACGTAGTCAATCGAAATAACCCCATTTCGAAATAAACTATTTGTTGGTATTATGTCATCGACAAAAACATCTAGACTTACCTCTTTCCTTTCCAAGAAAAGATACCTTTAATAAATACAACATTTCTTGATTTAATGATCGTACCATCACTTATATCATAAATGCTGAATTTATTTCTTTCAGCGCTTCTACTTTTTCCAAAGCACCCCGGCCCCACATTTCAAGGCAATCTCCTTTATCTGGTTTGCTAAAAAGTAAAGCTCCCCTTCCAACTTCTGATATCTTGTTTAACACAAAATCATTCAGAATCTTATGGATCTTGGCCATTTTTATTTTATTTTGTTAGAACATTGTCCCGACAATCCAGTTAGCATCTCGTTCTACCATATTTCAGATCTTAGTTCCAACAACTCTATCTTTTACAAGGTGTGTAACCTTTGATGTTATCACATCTTTAGTAAGACTTCAGATTCAACTTGTTACGGTGTCTGCCTTTAGTGTTACAACACTTTCGACAACACCTCATTCAAATGTGGTTTCGGTGTTCACAACACTTTTTGCAACACCTTCTGTTACATTTAAAAATGCAACAGAAACTCTACTGGTGTTCCACAAAGTATGATCATACCCCCACATTTGTCGATTTTCATTCAGAATCCTGGTTGTCTTCCTCAATCCGAAGTCGAACTATCAAATCCTCAAGCCCCATTTCCTTTCGCTTGTGCTTGAGGTAGTTCTTAAAATCTTTCCACGATGACAACAATTTTTCGATAATCGCAACCACTTGAAAGGACTCGTTCAGAATCATCCCTTCAGACACTAAGTTGTGAAGTATGATCTGAATTTCCTGAACTTGGATAATCACCGTCTTGGTGTCAACCATCTTATCATCCGTAAATTTACTAACTACAAATTTCTTTGCACCGACATCTTCTCGCTTTATATTTCTTCTCCGAGAGTCCCACAACTCTTTGGACGTTTTGAACGAACTATAGACGTTGTACAGCGTGTCGTCTAGTCCGTTTAGAACATAATTTCGACACAGGAAATCACTGTTATGCCAAGCATCCACAGCGATTCTCCATTCATTGTTGGATTCTTCATCACCAACGGCAGGGGACCTTTCTTCGTAAAACGGGATGCACTCCAAAGTCGTCACGTAAAACATCTTCTTCTGTTGCCATCTCTTGAAGTCACCATCAGAGAACTTCGCCGATTTTTCGCCATGAGCAGGAGCAGCAACCTTCGAAACTGGAGCCATCGTCTTCAACAGAAACAAAAAAAAATTCGTCTTGCGATTGTTGGGTAAATATATCTGGTGAAAGGTTTCTGTTTAGAAAGAAAATGGCTAGGATAAATTGTATAGGCTTAAGTTGAGGCCAGAATTAGATTCTGTCTCCGCAAGACGAAAACACCCCGAATACCGAGTGCTTACGGTTCCGGCGCTCGCCTCTAAGATACAACGACTTTTAACAATCCCGATTAGCAGCACAGCAAAACCGGAACAAGAGCGAACATCAAGTTGTTCTTAACTTTCAAGCTTTTGAATGGATTGTAAGGCAATATGCTTGAATGCAATATGACCAGTTTATTATCTGATTGTTTGTGTGTATTTTCATCAGTAGGGTCGAGTAATTATAGGTCACAGGTGCCTCGTATGAAAAGATCGCGTCTTTTGGCTCGAAAAGACACATTTGCACTGAACAGACGCACCTGCGCAGGGGAGCACGACCAGACGCACGGGCCGTGCTCCTGCCCGTGCATTGGCGCGGAAAAGTTCGGCACCTAGCACGACCCAGACGCACGGGCCGTGCTCCAGCCCGTGCACTGGCTCGAAACTTTGGTAGGTAGCCTGACCCGACTGCACGGGCTGTGTTCCTGCCCGTGCACGGGGCCGATCCTCCTCCCAGGTTAAACTTTATTAATTAATTACAAAAATTAATTAAAACTATTTAATTAATTACAAAAATTAATTAAACATTTAATTTTAAAGGTTTTTGGTCCAAAAAGAATAAGGGCCTTGAAGCCCAAACCCACGGCCCGGACCCGGTCCGGGCCGGGTTGAGCCGGCCGGCGGCGGCGCGCGCGTGTGCTTTGACCAAACCCACAAGCATCTAGGTCCTCACCCCTTTAAAAACTTGGGTGCCCCCAAGGGCCCAAACCCATATGTCTAACTTGGGATATATTAAGTGTGCAATTTTATCCCCTTTTTCCTATGTGGGATGGAGCATCTCTCCTTCCCCACATTTACCATTTTCCATACCATTTATTTGTATTAAGTGGCTAATTTCTAGCATTAATTTCTCATTCACCCGGAATCGGTTTTGAGAAATTCCAAATGCTATTCTCATCTACTCTCTTAGTAGAATTTTTACAAATAATTTAATTCCATTTTTCACTAATGGAAACCACTTAATTATTTGGTCAAAATCGGGTCAACACCCCATTTATCAAAGACCAATTCCAACATATTTAAACATTGGAAAAAAAATAGTATATCTCAAGTTTAGTCGTAGTTTGCTTCAAGTTGGAAACGTACAACAAAAGATATGTTTTATCTTCCTTTTTTTCATATTAAATTATTACCATGCATGAAGTGTATGGAATTAGGCTCGTGTTTTGTTAATAAGAAATGTGGTTAATTAATTTTTATATGAAGAAACTAAATTAATATATCCCAACTTTGCATTAGGGCCTGAAGAACGACATAGTTCACACGCGGATGTCTATTCCAAACCGTGTGTCATCTCGTTCAAATATTAATTGTCCCTACACGCCAAGTGTATTGATTATATCATTAATCTACACTTGGCATATACTTAAGATATTTGGTAGTTGACATACAAGATGAAACACAATTTGGAATATAGAATTCAGATTGCATAATTCACACGCACGTCCAAGTGGCTACGGAATCTCGAGGGCCTAAATAACTTTTCCAATTTTTCAGATTTTTCTTCTCTTTTTCGAATATGTAAAAACTTTCAAGAATGTAAGAGATAGTAGAAAGAATAAACACAATGATTTATAGTGGCCGGTTTCCACTCACTAGAGCTTAATCCACTACCATCCGATATATCTGAATAGATTTTGAAAGAAAATTTTATTAACCGATACCAAATGATTACAATTCATTTAGAAGAGCACCAAAATCTTCAACACCTAGTTTAATCAACCAAGTGTGTTCTCACCAAAAGAATATTTAACAAGTAAGTCTTGTTTTGGATGATTTTGATCAATCAAGATTACACCTCAAATGAATGTATACAACTATGAAAGTGCAATTGTGATCAAGAAAGAAAACGCCTAATGTGAAAGCAGGGACAGATCCAGAAATATTTTACAAAGGGGCACAAAACAAGACAAAAAATTGCAATGCGACAGAAAAAATGTAATATTTATAAAAAGTAAAATTTTTAGGGTAAAAATGGCACTATATCTGAATATACTTCTCTAGTCTAGTTGTGCATGATTTGTATTAGTTTTTAGTACTTTTTACTCTAAAATTATTGTTTTTAACATTAAAAAGTATTACTTTTTATTTCATCGCATGGTGCAACCATCTCACAAAAAACATACTCACAAAACAAATACAATTATAAACTACATTAAAAAAAAATAAGTATAACTATAAACTACATAAAAAAAGTTAATGAGAGCATGAATTGTTTTTTTTAATCTTAATTAATAGGTTTCAAGAAAAAAAAATAAGTACGGGGGCACGTGCCTCCCTAATGGGAGTTGTGCATCTGTGTCTGTGTGAAAATGCTAGAACATAGGTTATTACAACAAGAGTGTGAAAATAAAGACTTTAGAAATTTGCTGAATTTTTCTTGTTATCTTGTAGAATTATGTGTTGTCTTTGGTCTTTCAAAATCTCCAACTATTTATAGAGAAACTTCATGATTTGATTTTCAACATAGACTACTCCATATTGAAATTTGTCTGCGAAAGAAGGAATATCAAAAAATTTACAAAAATGGTTAAGAAATGTTAAAATTTACTAGTACTTTTGCTGATAAGTGATACTGCAACAATTAGAATTTGTTGATATACATATATAGCGATCGGTCGCTCTGTATAAAATTTAAAAGTTTATACTGTTGGATCAAGATTCGACACATGTTGCTGTCAAGGGCGACCGATCTCTATGGATAGCGACCGATTTACTGTACCATTGCGATCAATTGCCATAGATATGAGACCGGTTGCTATGAAAACAGAGAGAAAAATACAATTTTCGCAAAGACTCAGGTACCGGACGCTCTAGTATAGCGATCGGTCGCAATGACTTCAGAGAAATCTCTGTTTTTTATAACTTGGAAAACTAACAGGTACCGGTCGCCCTCAATATAGAGAATTGTCCGAATTTTGACAAAAATAGAGTTCAAGTAGTACTTCATAAACTTAAGATTAAATACGCTACAATACTTGAAGTATTTTGACAACTTTTACAAGTATTTTTAGTTTATAAATCAAATATGTTGAATCATCAAAATCATAAATAATTTTGTTCTAACAACACGTACATGTATATATATGGATTTTGTGTGTTTATTAATTTTTAGCTTTTTATACAAGTATATAGAGAAATTGGGAACTAGTTTATTGGGCATTTATGTAAGAGCGGAATATGTAGTTTCATGTTTTTTTAAAAGCTATATAACTTGCACGATCAGTCATTGGGATTTCACTATATTGTGATGACGTGACCGCCCCCTCAATTTCATAATTTTTTTACAATTAGTATAAATTATTAATTGTCTTACCTAACTAAGAAAATTAGAAGTACATCTTTATTTATATTTTTCAATAAATAATAAATATTTCTTCCTCATCTTCATGCATTTTGTGGTTCCTTCCCCTGCATAAAAATATAATTATAATAATTTAACAATTCCAGATCATGGATCGCACCAAATTGTTACGACTTTTTCTTGATTTTGAGTTATTTCCCTGAAACTATATAAATAGTCTTAATTAATTTTAAGTTAGTTAATTAGTGCACGTATGTCTTGATCGAAGAAACCACAGTCGAAATTGTTCGAGGGTAATTGGGTTCCAATAAGGAGGCTTCTGAATTAATAAATATATATTATTCCATCATTTGGAAACTAATAAAAAAATGTTTCACCAACCCTCCAATTCAAGATCATGAGTGGTTATTTGAAATCAAATTTTGCGGGCAATTCATTAATATGGAATTTGATTGCAATTCTTATCGACAAGACAAGTTCATAGGAACATGTCCTAATCACAGCCGAAATTGATGAAGAATTGAAGATGGTGTGATATCATATTACACTTGAAGATGGGCACGAAAAAACTCAACCCTGTAATTAGTCTTTTTTTTTAAAATTTAATTATCTTTGATTGGCTATGAATTGAATGTTTATATGTCCCCTGCCAATTTTAGCGTTAGTTTGTAATATACCATTTTATAATAAAGATGTAAAAATATGAATTTTCTATTAAAAGATACTGGTTGAAACTATGAGCAATTAAACAGGGGATGAGTTCTCACATGGTATTTGTTACGAAGTCATTTTTGTACCAAAACCATGAAATTTCTCAAGAATTGATAAGCCATAAGGTATGTTTTAATTAGTACTGTAGTTTGGAATTTTGGGAACTAAAACAATCAGAAGGTCCTTGTTTAGGCCAAACAATGTACTACTATATAACGTTGATTGAGTAGTAACTTACTAAATGGCTAAGAAATGTTGGAAATTATTACAGTGGTTACAACGGGAAAAGCCTTCAAGATGGCTTACAAAACATAAACATAAAATTACAAGAAATGTAAAATCTAACTATTACGATTCTTGAATGGACTCCAACTCCAGGAACATGAATCTGGCAGAACTTGAAAAACAAAAGCCGAGTCGAGTAGAACTCTATCCGCAAGACAAATACGTCCCGGCTAGTGCTCACGGTACGACGTAATGTCCCCAAAAGATAAAACGGCTTTACCTCCTTTGTGTACAATAGCACCACTGACACAAAGGCACCTTTCGAACTCAAAGGAGCGAGAACTGGTTCTGGACACGAGTGTAAAAGGAAGTGTTCTTGAACATATTCTTCGAAAAGTTACGACACTTTTACCGACACTTGAAGAATATGCAGAGATATGCGACTTTCTGTGTATACTGACTTCATCTCTTCCTTCTAACCCCCTAAAAGCAGCAAAAACGCCTAAGACTTATATAAGCCATTATTTCCAACACTTGTAGGGAATTAAAAGACAAAGTAAGTGGGCATTAACATCATATGTAACTCCCATGAGTTACAACCTCTTCTTATGACCACCACTTGAGGAGTTACAAACTCCAAAAGACACATGAACCTACACACCTGCAACTGTCCGGATTTTCTGACTTATGTACCATAAAATGATATGCACTATTATTAAGTGCATAATCAATAAATACACAATCAATCATTTTAGGACCGATTTTAACTTACTTTGGTTCAGGTATTGCAATATTAGCCAAAGACCCCCATACTTTAAGGTATTCATAAGAAGGCTTACGATTTTTTCACAATTCGTAAGGAATCTTATCTTTCCCTTTAAGTGGGATTTTATTCAATATGTGGTTCGCTGTTAAAACAGCTTCCCCCCACCCCACATATTCTGAGTTGTTTTTCTCAACTCCGGATTACCCCAGAACTTACACAGCTCATGGTCATTTCATTAACATTAGAATGCTTTTCGTTGTTCTATTACTATTAGAACCTCGTTCCAACAATATCGTTAGAACCTCGTTCAAACAAATTTCAGAACCTTGTTCCAATAATTGTGTTCGAACTATTTTACAGCGAGTGTGACCTTAGATGTTGTCACACCTTCAGCAACACTTCAGTCATCACACTTGGTTCTGAAACTGCCTTAGGAGTTCCAACACTTTTGGCAACATTTCCTGCAAATGTCGTTCACTATCTGTTTCTGGTGTTCCAACACCTTAGACAACACCTTCTGCAACTGTGGTACAGTGTCGCTTTTGGTGTTACAACACCTAAGACAACACTTTCTGCAACACTTAAATCTGCAACTGAAGCCCGAAAGCCAAAAGTGAGACAGAAAGTGTGGTCATACCCCCACAGTCGCTGGATCCGTTAGAATTCTTAAAAATTATTCCAACACAATTTACTCGAGTCTCCACCAATATTTCCATGGATTTAGCTTCAGACCTCCAATTGCTTTCTTCGATTTTCAATCGAACAATCAGGCCACTAATCCAATTTCCTTCCAATTTTGCACTTAGAAATTCATGAAAATTTTCCAACCTGGTAACAATATCGTAACGATGTAAAACATTTGGAATTTTTCATTTAAACGTCATCCCTTCAACACGAATATCATACGAGATCAGTTGAAACTTTTAGACTAGTTTCAACACATTTTTGGATTCTTGGAATCATCCATTTCTCAATCCAAAAAACTAGAAATAACGAACCTCTTGGAAACCACATCCTCATTTCGTATTTCTTTCCAAAACCATGAACCTTTTAGAAAAACATCCTCAGTTCATATCAAACCACACAATACATACAATAAAGTGTACAACTAAGTTTGTTAAAGACAAAGTTAAGGCATAGGATATCATCATCCTAGCCCCATGCTTCAAACACAATGCGTTTTTAGCAACAAATACAATTCCAACAACCACTGGAAGGTCTTCTGTCAGATTCATCTCCAAGCTAAGGTTCTGTTTCTCCTCGCCATCGTGAAGGTAGAATATTTGTCTTGCGACTGTTGGAAAATATTACAGTGGTTACAACGGAAAAAACCTTCAAGAATGCTTACAAAACAGAAACATAAAATTACAAGAAATGTAAAAACCTAACTATTACGATTCTTGAATGGACTCCAACTCCAGAAACATGAATCTGATAGAACTTGAAAAATAAAAGCCGAGTCGAGTAGAACTCTATCTGCAAGATAAATACTTCCCGGCTAGTGCTCACAGTACGACGTAATGTCCCCAATCATATAATGGTTTTACCTCCTTTGTATACAGTAGCACCACTGACACAAAGGCACCTTTCAAACTCGAAGGAGCGAGAATTGGTTGCTGGACATGAGTGCAGAAGGAAGTGTTCTTGAAAATGTTCTTCGAAAAGTTACGACACTTTTACCGACACTTGAAGAATATGCAGAGATATGCGATTTTCTGTGTATACTGATTTCATCTCTTCCTTCTAAACCACTCAAAGCAGCAAACGCCTAAGACTTATATAAGCCATCATTCCAACACTTGTAGGGAACTAAAAGACAAAGTGAGTGGGCATTAACATCATATGTAACTCCCATGAGTTACAACCTCTTCTTATGACCACCACTTGAGGAGTTACAAACTCCAAAAGACACATGAACCTAGACACCTCCAATGTCTAGATTCATCCACACATGAACCTGGACACCTCCAATGTCTAGATTCATCAGGTCCAACAGTTACTTGAATTTGGGCCAAGCCCATTTTTAAGTTACAAAACTAACTAAACCTGAACTCGAGCCTAAAGGGTCGGTCCGGTCCAAGGCCCATTTGTGATCATACACTTGTGTTATAGTATATCCAACCGATAACACCTTCTAGTATTTATACTAGGATAAACTATGCCCATTCGTGTGGCCAACTTCGTGTATTAATTTCTCACTCATCACCGAAATTCGGTTTTGAGAAATAAAAAATACTACGAACATCTACTCGAAAAGTAGATTAACAATTTACAATTTAATTCCTCCAGAATTAAATTCTTAGCCACCGAAAATTTGGTCAAAGTCGGGTCGACACCCACTTTTTCAAAACCAAATTCCCAACAAGAAATTCACTACATTGTGGAAAATTGGCAAATTAATTAATAACTTGTCTTTCCCATGTCTTATTCATTGTTGAGAAATATACTTACATTAATTAGCATATTTTTGATACATATATACAAATTATATACATATATGTCAACACACTCACACATATTAATTTGTGCGTGTGTTAAAATGTCATTGTAACAATAATTTGATCAAGACACTATACTTTGTGCTTCAAGATATAATTGACTAATCCTTAGCCCCCAATATTATTTCTAATTTAAGCACTAACAAAAGACTCAAGCTCTAGCGCGTAAGTAGCGGATAGTAGTTCGTTCATTGGTTAAGACTCTCATATTTGTACAGACTAGATGTCTAAGATTCGACTCCTATCAACTCCCTCACCTCTCAGGATATGTAAAAACAAAAGTCAATTTATTTGCAATTTACTAATACATTCGGCGATTTTCTTGCTTTAATTGTTGTTTTCTTTTGAGAAAACATAAATAATTTAACCATAGGACATAATTGATTAAGTATACGGTCGCTAGAAGTTTACTTTTTTTTAAGGGCTTTATTCGGGTAGGCTTGTTGGAAAAAAGGAGTGCAACACGAGGAATTTCGAGAAGTTATCCATCCTAGTAATTTTCTAGTCCAAGCATGATTAATTTTGGAGTTATGTTGAAATCCGGTGCATTAACTTCGAAGTTTACAATAATATAGCAATCACATAGAAGCCAACTTTTTTGGATGTATACATCCAAGGTGGGAAACCTGTATATATATAAGGAAAAGTTTGAATTTAATAAGATTTTGTTAAGTAACTTCTAGTTCTTATAATACTTAAAATTATATTTGAAAATATTAATTTAATAATTAAATGAATCTACTTGAACCAGAATTCAATTAAAGTCGATGTTACTCACTTGGGTAGCTACCCAAGTGGGTTTTATACCGTTGGATTAACACACACCCATGTGGATATGTGTGTATGTATGTGTTGATCTAACCGTATAGAACCCACTTAGGTAGCTATTCAAGTGGGTAGCAGTGACTTACCTTGAAAAGCCTGAAAAATAATAGTAATTCCGGTTATAAGTATTAGTAATTGCACTAAAAGGTATTTATCGTTTCCATAAAAGGTGGTTCAATTAGTGCGCATTTTATGGAATAAACAATCTAAACAATCTTCTAACCAAGAACCTCACAGTTGATTCTCAAATTGTAAGACTATCAACTCAATATGTCCACCCCAAAATCACAAACCCATTGCTACATTCAGATTTTTAAAGCCATAAAAAAATCTTTCCAAATGAAATTAAAAGTTAAACTTTATTAGCTTTAGAAAATAATAAAAATTATTAACAAAGCTACACAGCTAATTGCAACTGATGGATTCAAATTTGAGGACAAACACGGATCACCAGAATCGACAACGTCATTGGTGGCAGGTTCGTGGTGTCGTCACCAGAATCAAGGTCATGCAAAGTGGTTTGGATATACGAATTGGCGGCGGCGGATGTCGAATTGTAGCATTATACCGAAATCCTGCCCTCCATTGCACCAGCTAGTACTCTTAATAAAATCAAAGAAAGCGAGTCTCGAAAGAGGCAGAGACAAGGGATAAGATGCAGAGAGAGAGAGAGAGATTTGCCTAATTTTTGTCCTTTTTTTCCTGTTGGATTGTGTATAGATTAGATCGGGTTGGTTGTTGGGATCCGTCTAATGAATTTAGATCAATCAGACGGTCTCACAGGAGACAATCAATGATGATATTTTTTGATTGGTGAGGGTGGGGTCCATATTTATAGTAGGTCAATCAATGAAAGTGGCTTGAATTTTTGTACTTAATTGTTTAATTAGTTAGATAGAATCTGAAAATCTGGAGTTTTTTTCCAATCCCATTTTCACCCATTAGGAAATAGTTATACTCTAGCTAGTTCAATATATAACGAGGCTCAATTTTTTAATATCTTTTGATCAGAAAACTGTGTCAGAAAATGTATGGGAATAAAAATGCACTTGAATTATGATATTCGCAAAGCTTGATCAATTGAATTGACGTTTAATTCAACATTTTATTTTAATATGTAAAAGGTAGACTTTTGAAAAGTAAAGCATAGACTTTGAAAATATAGTTAAATCAAAGTCTAATTCCACAAAATGATCAGTAACTATGAAAATATTTCCATATATGTACAGAATAAAACCAAACATCAAGTTGATTCTTGTATCATGTAATTGCAAATGGTTGCACATAGTCAATAGTTATATATATTATATATATGTATATGGTTACTTCTATGACTAACATGCATGACCCATTCAAATACCAAATCCACCTAATAAAATGCAACCCTTTTGCTCTGTGAAACCTAAAATGCCTTACAACGTTATACTTATATTATTTGAGGTCATTAGGCATTGCATCTTAATCAGACACGACTCATGAGAGTGATTATTGATATATTTTTTGAGAAAAAATAATTGTATTAGGGACCACATTATCTTAATATAATTTATGAATAAATACTTTGATTAAAGCAAATAAATTCACTGTCACAAGTTTGTTACATTCTTAATTACCCTCATTTTCTTGACGAAATTACATCAAATAATTAAATTAAATCTTATATATGCGAAAAAACATAGATCTTCACTACAAGAAAACTGCTAATAGACAGCACCAAAAAGACACCGGTTTTATGACTTTACTGGTGTCTTTTCCTTTTTAACACCGGTTTTGTAAGAAACCGGTGTCTAATTAGTGTTGTCGTTTGAAAAACAACACCGGTTTCCTAGAACCGGTGTCTATTGTAAAATAATTTCCCAAATAGACACGGGTTTGGCATCGGATTTCAAAACCGGTGTCTATTTATATAAATTATTTTAGATTAGACACCATATTTTTTGACACCGGCTATAGAACCGGTGTCTTTATTTTTTTTAACACCAGATCTTTAGACACTGGTTCTAAAACTGGTGTCTTTAATTATAAATATTTTAATTTTAATTCTTAAAAACAAAAATATTAATCCTACAGCCTTATTCTTATTCTCTAATTAAAATTGCTAACACACGTTTTTTACTTATTTTTTCCCAATTTATATTTTACACGTTTTTCTCCATCAAATTAAAACCCAACTTTTTCCAATTAATTAACCAAACAAAAATATCGCTGCTTCTCGTTCTCATCTCTGCTATTCTTCCCTGCCATTCTCGATCGACGATTGATGTTCTGCTTGCAAAGCTAGGGTTCTTCCACCACCACCGCATCGCCTCCGCTGCTGAAACTCCCGCGGCCCTGGTATGTCAAACCCTAGCCCCCATTACTCTCTCGATTTCCCCCAATTTTTCATCGAGTCAGTCGGTTCGCATCAACAATCACGCTTGGAAGACCCTTCGGCTGCTCTCTCACGTCTTTTTGAACTACAACCTCCACTAATCTCACTCGAACCACTGCTCTATCACGCCTCTCAAACCACTGGAACCAGCAATCTCGTACGAGCCATCTATCTCTTGCTTCATACCCCTATATGGTAAGCCCTAAGTTCTATTTGTTAGGTTTTTTTTACTTTATTTCTGTATCAATGGTTGATTTGAATTATGTTTTTAGACATTGTCGGTTTTTGGCATTTCTATTACGTGTGGAAAATCAGAATGATTGAAATGAATTTGGTTATCTGGGAGAAGATTTCTGTATTTGTTCTTGGGGCATTTGAGAGCTTCTGGTTTTCCTATACATTCTGTTTGTCTTGTCCAAGTTTAGATTCTTATTTTGGATTTGGACCTGACATTCGTAAATTATCACGTTTAATGAACATGAAGAATCATGAACTTTGTTCGTTCCTGTATATTCCATTGTCACTTTCATTGCTTCGATTTTTTTGATTGGGCAACTATACTTTTGAAGTTGGTCTTTATCCTTTCCCTTCTTTCATGGAATTTCATAGTCAAATTCAAATAATTTAATCGATTTTGCTGCTCCAGTCGAAGGGTTCAGAGGCAAAAAGATGTTTACATCCCTCTGTCTTTTGTTTGCCAGTACATACTTGTGGGATAGGGGATGCCTATCCATATTATTATCGTTTTTGTTATTACTTATTATTATGATCTATAATCACTGTTTCTTCCATAGTGCAATACATTTAGAAACCTATGATCCCTGGTCTAAAAACATAATGCTTAAATACAGGGGAGCCTCTAGGTGTTGAATTGTTGATTCCTGATTGTTGCGAGGGCCAGAAAGTGGTCCCAGAAACAAGGTATTTTGGAGGACGAGAAGGAGTTGGGAAATATATTTGGTTCGAAACAAAGAACAAGCTTCATGGATCTCGCCTTACGATGGAACTGTCGAATAATTATGAAAATGTTGATATATGTGGACAAATCATTGTAAGTATTTCCCAATTTAGGTATGCCAACTTATAAAAGTCGTGACTTCTATCTTATTGAAGTAATTACTTACGCCGAACATATACTCCATCTCGAGAAGATGTGGGATCTTATCTAGCATTGTATTGGTACCAATACGGTCGGATGGTAAATGTGGTACGCCGTTGGTATCCATTTGCGAGTCTCCGCTTATTCCAAGTAGAAGCTTATTTCCCTGTTCTCAAGTTATATGATCTACAAGATAGATATAATGAATGTGCCTCTTGTAAGAGTTTTTGCTTTATGGGTCTTCTTGGTATCCACTGTACTTGAGATTAATAATGGTGTATAGCATTAGTAGTTTATTACTATCTCTCTTGATCTCTTTTTCCTGGTATTATAAGCATTTAACCTTTCCTTCTCCTCCACACGATATGTTGGTTCAATATTTATAACTTTTAATTCCTTTATGCATCCAAATCTGTGGAAATGATTTTATGTGACAGCTCTTCCAATAGTTCATAATGTTCGGGTGACAAAGATGTCGTCAAGCACCTACTATGGAGCTTTGATCTATTGGCAGGTAACTTTGCGTGGTAAGTTTCTTCTATGATTTCCAAAAATTCTAAAATAAGGGGTATGCCATTTGTGTAATAGCTGCTTCTAAAAACATCAAAAGACACCGGTTTTGATGCGGTGTCTATTCATCAAAAGACACCGGTTTTAAACCGGTGTCAAAAAGTTCAGGTTTTTAACACTAGTAGCTTTAACATCGGTTGTTTTACTAATAGACACCGGTTTTAAACCGGTGTCGTTGAAGGAAAAGACACCGGTTTTAAACCGGTGTCAAAAAGTTTAGACTTTTAACACCAGTGGCTTTAACACCGGTTGTTTTTACTAATAGACACCGGTTTAAAACCGGTGTTATTGAAAGAAAAGACACCGGTTTTAAACCGGTGTTAAAAAGTTCAGACTTTTAACACCAGTGGCTTTAACAACGGTTGGTTTACTAATAGACACCGGTTTAAAACCGGTGTCTATCAGCTTTTTTGTAGTAGTGCTTGATGATTAATGATTCTAACATTTACTTGTGCTCTTAAAGCCGTCAATGTTCGATTGTATTTGTTTTAAATTAATAATTCTACTTGTTTAATTAGAATTAATACAATCAAAGGTAGCTTAATGCGAAGCTTTTTTTTTTCTTAATAAGTTGAGATGAGTGGTCGGAGGAAAAGATAAATCTCAAAGAAATTGAAAGACTGAAAGTTCAAACTCTGATCAACACTCTTACAAAGATTAGGCTAATGGCAGAGGCAAGATATGGTAGCAGTATATGGTAACAGGATGGGTCCATACAGACATATTATATTCATTTTTATATCTGAAAATGCAATATGGCTCCGTTTGAATGTAATGATTTGAGCTATGGATTTAAAATTCATAATAACAAATTCATTGAGGTTGTTTGGATGAAATCATTTTATAATGAATTTCAAATCCTTTGAAACTATTTTTTAAGTCATTTTGGAGGATTTCAAATCCTTTCTATTTGGAGTCATTTGAAATCCTTCCCTAAATCTCCCTAAATCGAAATCCTCCCGTCCAAATGCAACCGAAAAGTCGTATATTAATTTAGTATTGAAAGAAAAACAGAGGAATCAAAATATTGTTTTCTTTAATTTCTGTAAATTAATCTTTATTTAATACTGAACAAAAGTTTTCACATTGGGTATGTCGATAAATCAAACACTGTATTTAGTGGTTAAGAAAAGTCTACTCCCAACTGCTGTCGTGACATTTCACTATGTAACCATGATACTTATTCTTAGGTCATATATACTACGGTCGATGAGATAATCTTAAATTCTTAATCATAATTTACTTGGGCATTCAATTTCAAGCTTTTAAAAGAAATATGTATATTATTTTTAAGTTATATATCTCCATTTGCCCATTAGGGTTATTTACAGAGACTATCCATGTGACTTGCAGTCTGTAATTGCAGTCTGTAAAAACACTATGACCTAACATATATCTTCTGAAATTACAAATACTGCCTGAAATTCCCCTAACACATATCTTTTAAAATTACAAATACCACTTGAGATATTACAATTTTCCTGAATTTTTGTATATGTCAGTTGTACAAACACCTCTCAATTGGTGCAATTTTTTAAATGAAAATAAATATTAAGGAAGTATCTGTAATTTTATAAAATAACTTAGCTTTTTTCATAATTAGACTAAATTCAAAAATAAATTTGTAATTATCCCCTTTAATTAGGATAGAAATTGAAATTTACCATTAACATAACCACTTTTGAGAATCAATAGGTCCGGTTCTCGTATAGAGAAGAAATATTAAAAATTTACATAATCCGTAACCATAAATTTGCCCTCCAAAGGATGCAGATGCTAAATTGATCATGTATCAGATTATCAGTGAACCAATTCAATTTGAACCCGAAAATACCTCCACATGAATAATTGCAAACAACGGCACAAAATTGCATAACAAAGACGAAGTATTAAGTCGTACAAGAATCTAAACATATGGCGTGCGTCTTTGTGATCGACAACAATCGAAACTGCATTAAATTTAGTACAACAATCAAATTCAATGGGATTATCATCACTAACGAGCTTTCAATTCCTCCTCAAACTGAAGCAATTTCTCCCGAAGAGGCTGCAAAAATAATTTCAAATCTTGGCTCATTCGCTGCTTATCTTGTGGCAGAACATCCTTGTCTTCACTAAGCTTTACATCAATCTGCAAAATAAAAATGATTATATAACCAAACACCGGGTTGAAATCGAGTTTTAGAAGCTTAACGCAAAAATTAAGTACGATCCACTGTAAGGAAAACATTGAACACTTCAAATTTCGTCTCGTTATTTTAATCCCTCCTAACAAAGACTCGAGCAAGTACATGTAATTAAATATACCTGCAAGTCATCCAGCTCACCAAAGGAGAACTCTGGCACATCTATGTGGCCTTTCATCTTCTTTTTCTCCCCTCCAATATGCCATTCCCCTAATTTCAAATAATAAGGCGTATATTCAAAAGATAAATATGGAAGAAACCAGAGGAACAGAATAAACGAATCTCAGAAGTCCTGAGAACAATGGATACTGTTACCTTTCACTTTCAATGTTAACTCGTACGTATAGCCAACCCGTTTTTTGTTTCGAACAGTGACCAAGAATGCCTGCAAGAAGATGCATAGAAATTATATTTCTGATTTCCTTGGATGGTAATCAGACACTAAATAACTGTAAGGTCAAACCCTGCTTATTTAAACGAATATGTTACTGCAATCTACAATAATTCTTCCACCAATTTATCACATCCTCTCGACTAGTTTTTAGGTTGTTTAAATTATATAAATGCAATTACGCAACTAGATTTGATAAGTTTGGATGAATGTCCAGATTCTCAACTATAAACGTCTTGGCTCTATCCAAATACATTTTAAACTTTTTACCGCTGAGAACTAGGTATGTGCATAAATGGCTGAGAACCGGGTATGTGCATAAATATCTGCCGAACCGTCTCTCTCGTGAAACAAGCAAAATTAGTAAACTTTAAACATAAGAAAACTTCAGAAACAATGACCTGATGAGATGGAACATTCGACAAACTTAAATTGACTAGGCACGAGGAAGAAGATTTAGTAATATACTCAGTAGTATCTTGAAGAAAACATCTAAAATAGGCAATGCAGCAGAAATTTGATTCATCCCATTTTATTTGCCAATACTTTCCAAGTATTTGAACTTCGACGTGAGTTTTTCTACTCTTAGAAAGGACTAAAATAACTAATGTGTTCCACAACCAGATAAGTCATTTTTGATTCCTTGAGTGGATACTGCATTAGCCCCAAGAAGTTGGTCTCTAAAGAAATCACTGTCGGTCGTTCACAATCGACCAATATAAGAATGACAGAAAATACAATCGCCAGACTGAGGGGCTAAACTAATGTAGTCTTCATTTATTTCTCACATAACAATAATTAATAGCATCCATTAATAACACCAAGCCCCTAAATTTCCATTTTTTTGATTCCTTTTGTTTCCTAGCATACTTAGAACTACAGAAATAATTTACTCAATACCAAGATCTTGTAGAACTTCTTGCTCAAAAAGTTAATCTAACAAATATGGTGAGCAACAATTTCAAGAAGTGAACACCATGGCAATCAATCTATATTATATTTGTAGATTAAAAAATGGTATGGGCGTGAGTATCTTCAATCTATTAATTAAATTCATATGGAAACTGATCTCCAGAAACTCGTATATCATAATTGACATCAAACTCTCTAATAGGCACTCACATCTCCAGAGCATCTAGTGACTTCTGTTATTTCTGCTTTACCGCCAGAGAACTCCATGGACCCCATCGACACAAGCAACTCCTGCAATGAAAGACCAAAAAAGGGGGGAAAAACCGAGTAATTTTAGTGACATATAGATCACATGGATATGGACCACATCAGTTGCTCAAAATACACAAACAAATCAAACGGTTGTATGATAGAGATTTTACAGAATTGTACTTGATTCAGAATCTGTCATTGGCGGCACATCTTTGATTTTCTTCTTCTGAAAAAGTTAATTCTTCACTTCGCTCAAGCCTAAGTTTATAAAAATGGTACTTTAACATGTATCATGTTGCCTGTTCTCATTGCTAATGAGGTTCATAATGGTGTTACATTGTTTCCCTTCAGTTCCTACTATTTCCTTCCTATTCATCCTAAACCGCCCAGCAAAGTACAAACTGCAACTTTATACCAGGCTTCAGATGAGACTTATAGGATTGCATAAATCAACAAAAATTAAAGATGTTTGCAAACAATTATAGGCCCAAACCTTAATCCTATCAGTTGCCCATTTGTTTAAATTTTTCTCCTCCCATGTTCCAGCCTGCAAAGAGCAAATTAAGGTTAGCAAAAACCTTTAAGTACAAAATATAATAAGTGAGCTAAAAATCATATACACCTACATCAAAATCGATGCTTGTTCTCATACAACAAAAATAAATGCCTAGTTAATCAGGCCTATATTGTGACCCAAAACTAAAACAAATGGATCGGCCAACAAGAAGAGCAGCGATTTACGGAAAGTGCTAAGGCAGTCAAATACAGAAGTGAATTCCTGGGTACCCAGGATGATTGAAGAGTTCATAATTAGCGCCATCACAGATGCAACAAACAAAATCCAGAAGTAAAAGTTGCAGCAACTTTTATTACTCAAATGCAAGGTAATAGTTCCAGGAGCTACAATCCAGATATTTACTCAAATGCAAGGTAATAGCTCCTATTAAAGAACATGACTACTTGCAAATGGCCAACTTGGAGAAATTCATAATAAATGCTATTTACCAATCTATCTACTATTGACACCGCGCTTCAATCCATTGGAGGAGATTATTCTGTTCTCACTTTCATCATTAAATTTAGAGGAGTTGAGTGACATAAGAGTGGGTTATCAGACTGAATAAGCTTAGGAATCCCACTGATCATTCACCTTCGCTTGTGTATGGGATAAAGTGATGCACTCATCTTCTTGTGGGCAAAGAAAGATGGTTCTGTTAATAATAATACCCTAATATACAACCAAAATAGCTAGAGGGAAACAACAAACAATCTTTCCAGGTTTCTGGTTTTATGTCCGTTGTTTGGTGTCCGTGCAATTTGAACAAGTATACAATTTAGGACAATTGTTTAAGGAAAAATACAGTCTACAACCGCTTTTGGAAGATACTCCCATTTGTCACATGCAAGATTGATAAAACAACGCTTTTTTTTTTTTTTTTTTGTACACAGCATTGAAATATCAAATTGCCTTCGAAAGTTCCTCTTCCTCTTCAATAACCCCAATCATTTATCTTCCTTCTAAATGTCATATAAAACTATCATATTCCAACACATCATTTGAAAAAGACATCTCTCATGGAAGCTCTGTGCATAGTAATGCTCCAAACACTAACTGCATCCAATTATCTTCCTCTACAAATCATTTCACTACAACCCCTATATACTTGAAACCCCATAAATTACAACAAAAACCATGCCTTTTTCATTTAAACAAGCCAAAAAAAGACAACTTTTCTTTTGTTGCCAAAATGCATACCCGATTCCAGGCTGAGCCGAGGTGGGCTTGGTTAGGTTGATTGGTGAGGTCCGCCGGGTCAATCTTCTTGGGCACGGGTAGAGGCGCGGCATCACGGCTCACCTCTCGGACCCAGTACGTGTACGAAGCAGACTCCGCCGCCTTCTCCGCCGTTACCGCCGCACCTCCCTCCATATTTTGCAATTAGGGTACGGATCAAAAAGCTGACGATAATGCGACGAAATACAGCAGGGGGGAAATGGATTTGAAGGCAAATATGATAGTGGGAACCTGAAATTTTTTAGATTTGAGGATGAGGGAAGTGGGGAATGGGGATTGGTACGATCGCGAAGGTTCCTGGTTGGTGACTAGGTGTGGGCGATGGCAGCTGAGTCTTAACTTAAAAATTTGCAGGTCTGATAATTTTTAATTAATTAACATTACTCGAGTTTTAAATTTTAATAATGGACAAGCCGACAAGAGTATGTTGGAGGGTTTTCTAGATTTCTCTACATGGGTCTGGTTTTGCCACTGCACGGGTTTGGATAATTTTCTAGGTCGGGGCTGAAAATCGGCCCAGATCAATGAACAATTGTGGGCTTTGCCTATAGTTAAAGAGGTTTTGGGTATTGTGCCTTGTGGGGCTCTCGATAAACTGGCCCACTCTTTTTTTTCAACATGGGTCGTATTTTTAGTTGGAACTATTCTCAACATTTTTTTTTTGACAACAAACTATTCTCAATATTGAAATATTTGATTGATCTGATTCAAATTAGAATTTTAATGTTAAACTAAGTGATTAAATGATATAAATCAGAATTAGGATTTCTAATCATAAAATTACATCAAAGCTTATATATATACATACACATATATATTTTAAATATTTAGTACTTTTTAATAATGAATATTTACTAGCCTCCTCCTCTATCAAAATATCTCTTTTTGGCTTCTCTTTCTTGCTATTTATTATTAAAGGGTGATTTTTTGCCCTTTTGTTTTTGCCTGAAATCACCTCATTTATACCTTTTAATTAATTTATTTTCTAAATGAGTAGTTTCTCCATATAAATCTGGGTTTTTGTTTCTTTTCTTGTTTGTGATTTTGTTTATTGGTGCGACGTTTTTCTTGTGCATACGATTTAGACAAGCAAGTTTTTGGTCCTAACAAATAAATCGATTATGGTCTTGAAAGATGTTCGATCCGGATTCATAGGTATTCTAGTCACCAGTAGATTTTTCAAGGTTGTATGTTTTTAGGCCAATTTTGTTATTAACATAGATGATATGAATCTTTTCATAGTTTCATCTTTTATGGTTTTTAACATATTTGTTTATGTGTTCTATCGATGTTACTAATTTGAATTAATTAATGAAATTATTCTTCCTGTAAAAAAATGCCAAATCTTTATGGATTAAGTCGTTTGTGTTGTGTGGGAGTGGAAAACTATAAACATATGAATGTAGCAGTTTTCATTGGATTTAGATTTCTTGTTCCACTTTCTCTATCTCACTTTTTTTTTACTACATCGGATGAATGACACGTGTATATGATGATGCCGCTATTGTACATATGACATTCATCCAGTGTATGGAATATGAAATGGAAATATGGGATAGGAAAAATAGAACATGAAGATCTCATTTGGTCTTCATTTGGGATTTTTTCCCAAATAAATATGATTTTACCGTCTACGGACAATTCAGACATTAAGGGCGCCATTGGATGTACTTTCATTTTGAAAATTTTCATTTTGCTAGAGAACAGTGAAATAAATTTTTTGAGAAGTTAATAGTAAAATTTTGAAGTGTAAATAGATATATAATGATGACATTTGATGTGATGGTTTTTGTTAGGGAGAATTGTGATTGGATATGAGATTTTTTTTGGGTTTGGATGTGATGTTTATATTTAAATATTGTAGAAAAAGTATTGTTGAATCCAATGCCATTATAATGGTATGATTATGCCAAATCGATTTTGTCAATTCATGTAACAACAATGGATCGGTCACTGAGCGGATTTGTGTCTTTTTATATTTAATTACAATATTTAACTTGGATTATGTGTCACTTAAATAGAACTAGGCTTTAACCTGAAAACAACTATTGAGGATGGTTTTGTTGACTATTTTATTAGTCAAGGAAATTATCCTATTTGACATCAGTACACCTCAGTCATATTAAATGAAGGCATAAACTCATACCAACCAAAAACAATCCATGTGAAAAACCCTGTGTCTTGTGTCCCATTATTTTCAATGTTGAATATGCATATATGTAATAAAATCATGAATAGTATGGCATTATTCTTTCTTACGGGAACAGTAGATTATTGTGCATGTCTTGTTTTTTTTTTCCTTTTCAGTGCATGGATTTGTCTTGTCTACTTTGTTGTGTAGGAACACCAAAAGTACTTGGCCCAAACCCTTCACAAGCGAACAATACTTATGTTTGTGTTCTATAAATTGTTGTTTCCGACAGGCATACATTGCCAACACTTGTATCCTAGTTTCATTACTACTTCTTCCCAACCACAAGCAGTAGGTGCGTTACTGTGTATGTTGTTTGACAAGACCAAAATGTATTTGTTTCATAGCCATTGTTTTGTAAAGTTCACATGCTTACTTAACAGTGTAGTTAATTTTTTTTTCTTTGTAATTGTATTAGCCAGTCCGATGTGGACAATTAGTAAGTTAAATCAAAGGTTTACATAACAATAATTTACGTTGCAATGCGTAAATTTTGCATAGCTTGTACTGTACTGAAAGTATGTTTACCAGTGTATGTTGTGTGTATTAATGCAGGAATGGAGGGTCGAACAATTGCAGCTCCCCCCGGAGGTGACGAACCGTGAGAACCTGAAGAAGAGGCATTTTTGTACTATAGACTTTGCGCTCACTCATCAAACATGACGGATCGGATCCGATGGTATGGGAGAACGTGTTGAGATCCATTGCTCGAAACACTGCTGACGATTTGAAAAGCCATTTTCTATCTCAAAGGTGAAGTTTCAAGTGAATGCATTCCGAAGGACGTATTTATTTTAGGAATTCATAAACTCTCCAGGGGTATGGAACGATGTCGAATGTAACGTCGTACACGTTACACGTCTTTACTGGCGATTGAATCGACAGGTTTGATTTTCACTTACCAACAAATGATTGCCCTTTAATAATCGCTAAAATAAGTGAAAAAGTAATGGTCACGCCTAAAACCTATCAGTTGAGCTTGTGCGTAATTTTTTAACACAAATAATTATTCCGATGTCCATTTGCTGCAGGAGTCGGCACATCAAATATCATTTCAGACAAAAGGATTTTACTATTATCCAACTACTATACATGTATTCTCTACTTGTGCTGCCGCATAAATTGTATTTGAGCCCATTCCTGCAGAAGGTGAGTTAGGTCGTGGCCAACCTCTTCGTTCCAATCATGTTGGCGGTAGCGTGGAACCGGATGTAATTGATCTTCACAACATATCCGACAGTATATCCACGGTAGATTCAGACTAATTGCATGTCATCACCTTCCTCAATTTCCTGTCTGGTGTCTTTAAAATGAAATTAAAAGATGGTGTTGCGAGGTAGTTGTAAGTGCGTTAACCAAAATTGTACTCAGTCAGTTAAGTGTGGCTTACATTTACTTGGTGGCCCTGTCCTTGCTACTACTATATGTTGTAATTTGATTATGTATTCTGTTGGGAGCAGTAGCCTACTTAATTTGTGTAATGTTTGTATTGTTTTCCGCTTGTAGACGTCCATTATTTCCAATCATTTCAGTAAGGGGAAAACACATTCACAAACTAATGACATTTAACAGGTATTTGGAATGCGTTCACATTTCAAATAGCACCTTACCGAATCCAACCAACGACGTAGAGGTTTGTAAATCATAACACAACTGCTTAGTACATAGCCACTGCCCCTACATTACATAAATTTATCCATACATCATTCCATAATATAAAAACACAACAAACATGAAATACGTACTATTACGACGCTTACCTATGAAACGACGAGGTAAGCATATTAGTAGGGTACAAAACAAAATTGGTGCAAATATGACGATCCTTGGTTGTTGAACAACATGCCCCGAGTGGGTTCTAACCCCTTTCAATCCTCAGCATATGGGACCTCAGAAATGATTTCTTTGTCACGGACAACATCGAATGGTTGTTCGCCCCCTCCCCCATCGTCACCCGCATCACCAACATCTGCAAATGCATGGGAAACAAATATAGTCCTTAGAAGTTCATAGTGTCAACCCTGTGTGCGAAACCTCTTTTGGTCGGAAGTCTCCTGCAATATACATTTGTGATTTGTTAACCCGGTTGGTCTAAGAAATGACAAAAGCATTAAATCGTAATTACCCCATATGTGTAGTTTGAAAGGATGTACAGTGTAACGACCCATATGAGAAGGTAAAAAACGGTAATTAGGTCCTACGACTAAGATTGGAGGGGAAGAAAATCACCCGTAAAATACAATCCCAGTATTGACAATCCACTGTAACCAAATTTAGATCTTTCTCATAAATTACTCCCGGCAGGTTCTTGAAGCATTCTAACTCCCAAAAATCGCTTCGCATTTTACGTATTTGTGCCATAACCATATCATAGTTAACGACAGTTGAAGATATCTCTGTCAACCATTCCACAACCCCTCGACATACTTCAACGACAAATGTTGGGTCCGACGTGTCGCCATCCTCTCTTGTCAAGCACAACTACTTCATCAAATGAAGCAAATCTTCATCGCTCCATACCTTTAGCATATCTTCGCCAATTGTGGTTGTAGCTACAGATCCTGCCATTCTTTATATTATCTACTAATATGACAATGCTTCCACTTAAATAATATATGGATAATAGTGGACCCTGGTTACCAGAAATACCTCACAGGTCCATTGTTTGGTTGTGTTTATATGGACATTGAGCATGGGGCTTAGCCTACATACGTAAGTTTAAGTGTTGTGGAGTCAATCGGTCATTATGCCTGCCATTTACTGAAATGTTCCAATTGCACGCTTTTTTAACATCTACAAATGTTGTTACACCCGTGAACCCTGCAAAGCTTCCCTGGTTGGAGACAACCTAATCCAAGTGGGTTTTGGCAGGATAGATTCCTTGCTTTTTGAAAAAGATTGGAACGCAATGACATAAATGTTTCCAATTAGATTTTGTCCAAGCATTTATGTCAGTTGTACCATTTTTATATATATGCAAATACTATGCTTGTAACCAAATTTAAATAATGAAACCTATCAGTTAATAATTTATCCCATTTTATTAGGTTAATGAATGAGAAAAGAATGACAACTGTGGTCCCTATTTGCGTTTGTGGAAAATATTATTCCTAATATGTTGTTGTTTCCAAATGAATACTTTTCCAAACAGGAACAATATATAATTTAACCTACTCTTGAATAAATTAACAAAATTGTTATTCAGTAAGGTCATGTGTACAGATCACATTGTTCTCATTTGATTATTCCTAACTGTGTGTTGACTGTTGATGTTTGTTTGTACGGGTTTTGTAGTTGGACCAACCTTATGGACAGGGGTTTTAATGCACGTGCCGCATCCCTTTGCATAGGCTGATGAATCGTCTATCGTAGCATCAATCGTATTGACGGCCAAGTAGTAAGAAAAATGAAGATTGGACAGGACGAATATAAAAATATAGTGGACACATCATTCCATGCATATAATTCATACAAATTTAAAACCGATAGTTCACCACAATTACAGTGTTGGGAAGACACTTTAACGACACTGGGACGCATAATGTTAACATTCAACAGGGTACAACGAAAATCCGAACAAAGTTCAAAACAAACCAACAGACTAAAGGACAACAACACATAAACATTCAAATACTGCAACATTTGAAATCAAACATAAAGACACCTTCCGACCAAACACCACTTCACATAAATCCACACGAACAACATCCATTGACAAATGACACAATACCATGTACCATACTCAGTCCATGTCTTCAGGCGGTTCTAGGTCAATCACCTCCGGCTCTGAGGCTTCTTCATCTGCATTGTCGTTTTCATTCTGGACAACCTCCTCATTGTGGACCACATCATTGATTTGCAAAACTTCATACGGTATCTCCTCACCAGCCTCTTCCTCAATTCCATCATCAATCAGTGCGAATGAGTTATAAAAAAAACATTATCCAGCATTCTAAAGTACTTGACGCCATGTGTGCGAAAATTGCGCTGTTGTGGTGTCTCCTGACATATTCAACAAATTTTTAATTATATCTAACACCAAAATCAAACACATACCATGAAAAAAATGGACTGCATGTATAAGTAGCCCCAAAATCGTATGTATAGTATTAGTATGTAGCCTTGACATGGTTTTCATGAATACAAATTAAACTTACATGTTCGTCTCTGGCCCAATATTGCGTTGAAACATTGACGACATTTGTTCTCAGGATGTTGCACCCCCGGGATGCATTTGTAGTGGTGAAAATCCCAGAATTGTTGCCTTAGGCGGTTCACTTTTCGAGTGACCATAGCATATGAGAAGTCATGGTAAAAGTAATTTGATAGTTTACATGATGCGTACCTACACACCTCTTCGGCAATATTTTGTTGGCTTGTCTGCAGCCGGTTTTGACACCATAGGATGTATTTCAGTAAGTACACTGTCTCATCTTCCGTCCAATCCCAGTCCATGTTGCGCTCCTCGAAAAGTTGGTTTTGTGTTCTAGGCATGGTTCTGTGAAGGTTTATTGCTAATTTGTGGGATGAATGTTGGAGTGATGGAAGAGAACGGATGTATTAGAAAAGAAGGGCTTGAATAGATATGTGTGAGAAAACGCCTTTACGTTTTCCAAGTGAACCCCTCTTAAAATGTGGAGAAAGACTGTGTATGCCCATTAAGAAATGTGAGACAAGACTACTCAAAGGCGTACCCTTCAAGCCAATAGTGCCTCTTCGTGATTAAATGTATTTTTAAACACCCTTGACCGAGTAGGCGAGTTATGAGAGTAGGAATTAATACAAATAAAAGAACGTTTCAAAAAAGCATAATTGAAGGACAATTTATCTGGGTGTTTTTTGCTTTTCTCAAAAAAGGAAAATAAATTAGGTAGTGTTAAACATATGCATTTAATTGGCACTACTAAGGTATACGTTACGTTTGATGTAATTGGAAAAATTATGTTTTAAAATTAAATTTAAATGTTATGAATGGAATAATCTGTATTTAAATTTAGTGTCCTCCTGTATGTTTAAATAAAACTAAAGCAATTGGTCTTATGTACATATTATTTATTTATCATCATTTTCTTGCAAATTCATACTCTTGGTTTTTTTTTTTGTTGATTGTTTTAATTATTAAGAAAATTAATGAAAAATATTATGAATGTACATTTTTACAAACCACTCAACTTTAAATGGCTAAAATGATCTCATATGAAGTGTTTTATTTATAATTATAACATAAGCTTAGAAAACTCTTGGTGGTACCTTAATGTGAAGGAAATTTTATTTAAATTTTAAAAATATGCTAAGAATTACAATTAAATGAAAGCATATAAAAAAATATGCGAATACAAATACATATTCATTGTATAATAAAAAAATTATAAACATAATCATTATATAAACATAATCATTATACAAAACTACTTTATTGCCATAAATATAATTTAATGTTGTATACTCTAGACAAGTTAATTATAGATTGTGAGTATATGTAAATATTGTTTATATGATTGTTTAATTTTCGACATTTTGTCAGTATAAAATTTATATTTATTGAGAATAGATTTTAATCAATTATTAACTAATTTATATAAATAAATTCAAGAAAAACATCAACTATAAAAGTATATATGCTATTATGTTTACTTTACAATTAAATTTTCCTTTTTTTTGGATTTGATGGTTGGAGAATTGTTTTTATATTATACTTCATATTTTTTGGCATTACATACATTATAAATAATTAATCGTGTAATATTACATGTGTCTGCTTGATAGCCATAATGTTTTCATGTATATAAACAAATTTCATTTAACCGGTAGTATATCCGTTATAATGGACAATTACGCAAAGATGAAATAAAGATTAATGACTAAAATACCCAAATTGCTATAGAAAATGAAATGAATCAGGGACATGTTTTAGTCCATGCCTTTTTTTAGCAAAGATATTCATGTCCAAATTTGATTAATATTAATATTAATAAAATAATTGATGGAGACTAAGATTTGTGCGGTTTGCAGCACTACACATTACCATTCTTAAGAGAAGCACATTTTGCCGACAAGTACCTGAAAGTAATTGTTAATAAGTTAAAAGCAAACTTTAAGGGTTTATATGTAGTACAAAAGAAACATACCCTCATGCACGTATGCTAACAGTCATAAGAGAGCATGCAAACCCTAACACACTATTACCTACGCCGATACAGCTGGCCGGTTGGCAGAAACATTTTTACAATGTAAATAAAACATGGAAAAACTTAAAAATACTACCGATTAAAGAACAAAACAAACCCCAACTTTGGAGTAGTACATATGTTACTTGGTAAGCTTATAGTTGATTGATCATTAGTAGCGAAAAAGGATGGTTTAGATGTAGTCGTACTCTTGTCTGAGTTTGATTTCGATGGGTAGTCTATGTATTGCATGTGTAGTACCGAATCCCCGTTGAATCTTTACGAATAACCCACGAAGTAGCAGCATTTTGGTCCACAATGCGTTCGTCGTTACCCGTTTTAGCAACATAACGGGGAGGCTTACCAACAAGTACCGGTGGTACATTAACGACTGGTACATTCGAACCTTGACACGATCGGTTTTGTGATTTCGGTGTGTTTCAATCAGTAAAGTCATTGACATCCATGTTGTAGCCCTTTCTTTTGTTATTCTTACTAGCCGCTGTGTCATAGGATTCCGATATGGTTATGACCTCCTTCTGTTGCTACCGTACTAAAAGCTCCTCTACTTCGACCATCAATTCAAAGTCGCCTATAATAGCATCAACATTCTCCATCTTCGAAAATATTGCATGGATTAAGTTCTAATACGGTTCCCCCTGGTGGAAGTAAATTGGTGCAAGTGGCGATTGCAATGCATGAAATGAAGGGATTAAAGCAAATATATACAAAATAACCGCATTGCAAGGTTGTCAGTTTTTAAAATGTATAAATTATTTGGTACCTCCTTGGCTTGGCATTGTACGTCTGCAGGCACGCACATTGCATTACCCAGTGGATCGTATTGCACGTTGTCCGAATCGAGCAAAAATTTGAAAGTGTTGAACCGTTCTTTCAAAACGTAGAACTATTTCCTTACTTTACCGAGAGTGAAACTTCTTTCTAATTCATTGGTAAGATCATACTTAATGTCCGTAAGTGTCATCTCTAAGTCCCATTCATCCTTTAAGGGTGTTGTAATGACATAATGGCGTAGGATCCCGCAGAACTTGTGCTCTGTCTTGTCGTCCCAACGATCCTAGTAACCTTGGAGGACGTATCGTGCGTGTGTGAGTCGATTGCGATTTAATGCAAAGTCCGCCATGCTATCAGGATATAATGGTAACCAAATTCGAATATAAACACAAAGGTTAACATTTCATTATCAAACATTACCAACGCGACGCAAAAAAACAATCGAAATGGCCATGCAAACATGCACACCGTCTCATCTTACTAATATTAATATGACCTAATTATTATGACAAGTTCTAATCCATACATTACTTACTATACTAACACAGCAGAGTAAAGGATTTATAAGCAATTCTTAAAACTATATACATACCACATAACGTACCTTCTCTACAGGAAGTTGTATGTGTTGTTTCCCTAAATGACCAAACACCTCAATGGGTATTAATAGGCGATTAGGGATGCTGATGTACTACAGAGAAAGTAATGGAAGATAAGAATGATTTGGACAACAAGTAGTAGGCATTTAAGGAAAGAAATGACTGGCAACCACCGACTAAATACAAAGAGGGGTACTACCCCTTTTGAATTTAATGTTGAAGTACGAAACCCTATGTAGGGTTCATATAAAATTCCCTACAACAAGTTCTGAAGACAATTTTCATGTACTTCTCTAAAGGTGATTAAAAATATTTCATACCGTATTGACACCATAATCGGCACATACAGGAAAACTTTATATTATATTAAAAATAAAAATAATATGAATTTTTTATTTAATTAATTTGTAATTTTTTCGCCCTTCAATTTGAAATTTAAATTATTTTTTAATTTTATTTTGTACTTTTTTAATTTGAGAAAGACACAAAACCAAATTCGCATGTAAAGATCATAAAGCTAATGTCGACCGTCATGTGTGTATGTTTTGACAAGTAAGTGGACAAGTCATCAAGTTCAGCTGAAAAATAAAATATTCTGCAATTTGCGTTGCCACGTTGCGGACATGACAAAATCCAGTCAATTTGGAAATTTGTAGCGAGTTTTGTCATAAATGTTCCTATTTTAAACGAAAAAATAAATAAAATTTTGTGTATGATAATTAATTTTTTGTGGGAATTTATACCTAAAAAATATGAAGGAGTAATTCAAAAATTATTCAAGGGGAACGGGGTGGGGTCACGGTAGGGGTACTAGTACTTGAAATACACATCATTGAAGATATATAATATAACAAATGGAAAAAACAATTGCAGGGGTGGGTGTGGAGTTAATGCAATCATTTATTACATACAATAAAATAATGAAGTTAATGTACATGAACAAGTGGTACTACACATTACATGATCTCTCATTTCTTATTATTTAAAATGCTTTATAATATACATAATGTGTTGCAAGTGACTATCAATACCCTATCATAGAGCCCATCAAATCGAGTCCCATCATCGCACCAGTACCAAATCTGTTTTGGTCATTCATTGTAGATTGCTTGTTCCAAAGAGTACAAAGAAAAATAAATAGAAATGAGGATAAAACCAAAATCACAATGGATCAATAAATATAAAATACGTAATGTTCCTATTTTCTAGGTAGATGGGATATATTTTACGTTTTGTAATTACCAATACATTATAAGAACCTTCAAGGAGTAATATGGGAAGAGAAAAGGATTTTCATTTATTTATCCCATTGCCATACTTACACGAGTAACTTGGAATCAAACATTGAACAAAATCATGCGTCGTCATCGGAGAAAACATGCAGCAGTATATTCATAGTATTAAACACAACGCTTACAAATAAGTTGTCATACGGATAATTAACGTTACATTTAACACTTAGAAAGCCTGTTTTATACACTTCAAAATAACTTACTACACAGAAGATGCAAGTGCAATTGAACCATGTTGTGTAGTATTACCCAAGCAACAACTTAATAAGAACCGCGAGAATGAGGAACAAAATTGAGAATATCAACATTAACAAACAAACACAGAGACCACATATAATGACATGATGTCGGTCTCGTTCAACACCACTGACGATAGGAGTTGAGGGTACATCATGGGCCCGTATGTTGTCCGAGATATACGGAATGCCGGTGGGTGATGACCAATAACTTGTGGTGTTTGTTGTACTTGAGTTGCTGCGTTGGGTTCCAGAATTCTGAGGGATGCCGTGGCCATTGTTTTCCAACCAATGATCCTGCCACATAAAACTCCTTGGGTGTTGACTGCCGACCGGACATGCGTAAAAGTAACGGCCGTAATTAGCTGTCGTTTTGGTCATCCACAGTTTTATGCGCCTTGCTCCACATTCGCAAAATGGGTGTGGTGCTCTTTCCATTTCAGCGCGGCTGAAAACGCTGCAGTGTGAGAAGAAGGCAATTTGGTCAGTATGTGGGCTTGATGTAATATTATATTGAGGCCATTGTCGGTTGAAGTAGGTGTCAAACTAAAGTAAATTTACTGTTTATTGGACAAATTCTTGGGAAAAAACGATTCATTATGTGAAATAAACGTTCATGACTCGGCTTTGTAATTTTTTTATAAGTTTTGTTTTGTAAAATATTGTTATTTATCAGTAATAGTTTTTATATGGGTCGTGCCTGGCGATTTAATTTTTATATTTTCATGTTCGGGCTAGTATTTCCAGCCTGTTAAGCTTAATCGAGACGTGGTCGGGTTAGTTCAGGGTTTTTTGTTAAATAGAAAATAAATTCTAAAAATTACAAACTAATTAAAAAATAAATAAATCTCGGCTAAAAAAATATTAGAAAACTCCCAAAATAGAGTTATCAACCATGTTTTAACATATATTAATAATATGATTTTTGGGGCAATTAAGGTCCAAATATATTTTAAAATTTCTTTAGTTTATTAAAGTAGCCTGCCCAATTTGACAACTTTGGTAACTGTGTGACGATGTGTGTTGTCTGCACAAAAAGTGGGTTGGTTGTGTACCGGATGCCATTTTTTCATTACATTTCTTTGTACATCAACTAAAGTAATCAAATTTGGAACAAAATCTTTTAACTTCACACCCCCAAATTAGCTTACATATTATAGCCAGATTTTTTACGAATGTTGGGTTTTAAGTTTATTATGTCAGAAAAGTAAATGGATACAGATGTGGCACAACTAACATCACCGAACCATTTTTGCGGTACATTATGGTAGAAATAAAATCCATATAAGTGAGAAGTACACCACCGTTGGATCAAGTCATTGCGAAATTTGTCAAGTACATAAAGTGATTACATAACACTTAAGGTCCAATACTATAACAACCAAGTACATAATAGGTCACAAATGGTCCAAGGGCTTGGTCCACAGAATTGGTGACAACACATATTATGAAATACAAAAAACACAGTAGTAGTAAATGTTTACGCAAATTTAGAGGTTATCCTAAGAAAGGTCTATTTCCCCACAAGTCGGCCGCATTGAGTTACTCGTGATGGACTTTGTTCCATAAGGCCCTCATCTGTGTTGTTCATTTGACTTCGCACTGGCTGTGTTGAGGTACCTTCCTCAGGTGGTGGAATGTAATCAGGATTGGCGACTGATTCGAATATCTGGTCATACACACTATGTTTACGAACAAAGTTATGGACGACACAACAAGCAATGATAATGTCGGCTTGTGTAGGGAGCTTGTAGTTAGGCATTAGCCCCTTAATTATGGCAAAACACTGCTTTAGTGAACCAACACGGCGTTCAATTACATTTCTAACAATTGTGTGGCGGCAGTTGAATAATTCTTTCACTGTTGAAGGATTTATATTAGCTCCAACCCATTCCGGCATATGGTACCTCTCACCGCGGACTTAAGAACCCTGGAAAATTTGAATAACCAGAATCTACCACGTAGTATTTGTTTGACACGTAAACCTCAAATGGTAATCATTAGCCCATAAACATTATTAGCATGGACATGGTACACCTACTATTGAACTTAAAAAAAACAGAGTAAGAAGACATCTTGTCTTTGCAAGTGGGGTAAATGGGGATTTCCAGTACTGATTCCTAAAATTGTAAGTAATAGGTACCTTGGGGTGGCCATGGGAAGTTGTATTCCGGGACATATAAAGCTTCAGCAAACACACGAGAGTCATTTGCACTCCATTTCCACCCAGCTAAAATAAAAGTGAAGTTCAAATTAAAGTCACAAGCAGCAAGGACATTCTGGGCAATGGTGCCTTTACGACTACGATAAGTTCCATGCTTTTGAGAAGGTACCCAAGCAGAATAATTGTACCATCAATTGCACCTACACAATCCTAGTTAGGAAAACCACAAGTCAATACCCTAGCTGGTTCAATTAAACGGGCAAACGGAACTTAGATTGTGCAAAGAGTTGAAATATATTACCTTGAAGTATGAGTACAATTGGTTATTGTTCTTAATAAAATCTGGTACCACACTGAAATCAAACGGGTAATATAGTCAGGTGCCATTCGACAAAAGGGCTTCAACAACAATGTAAACATGCCGGCTAATGGTCTCAGGGGACTATTGGAATCGTTCAGCCGAGTTTCGGTGATGTTCATGCATACCGATTGTGTGAAGGAAGATTCCGAGACTTTCTTCAATTGAAACCTTTGTTCATTGATGTTCTACGTATGCTCCCATTTCGATTATCTTCTAACAAAGCAAGAAGAATATACGTTTTTCCATGCTTAGGGCATCATAGAATCGTTGATCATGTCCCACAAACAGCTCATTAAGACAATCCGCACCCTTGAATCGGGAGTCACGAAAAGGTGTCTTCAGCAAGTTTGAAAAAGAACGTGGTGCAATGTTGTAAAGGTGTATGAAACTCTGAAACTGTTGGTGTAGCGTTTGTAGTGGTGTTGTAGTGGGGTCTGGGATAGACAAACTACAGTCATCGTAGTAATCTTCAACGACATCCTCCACAATGTCATCTAGGTCTTCATTTGATGGTAGTCCGGATATTTTCCTGTCGACAACGGAAGAAATGGGGTTACCAAATATTTATTAGGCGCACACTTTACATATACATACAATTTAAGTTCAGCAAAAATATATAAGGGGTACACAATATTTCGAAGGAGTATATGTTGTTATCCAAATATTATAATTGTACTGTCAAATATGAATAGTACAGATATTTTAGCCAAACACACAATACCAGTTGTGGGATGAAAGTTGTAAAAAATGAGTCTAAATAAAAAACAAACCATACAAACATCACACATTATGTTAAATATTCGAAACATAAGGGGAAATTGTTTCATAGTCAGACACAGTACATACGTTAATCTGAAAGTACGAAACGATCCATAATTAGAGTACTCTAGCACACATACGTCAAGCACTAAACTTAAAGAAAAAAAACACTTCTGACATCCCAGCCAGCAACATCCTAGTCCAACTTCATTTTGCCATGACATTCAACCATTTTTTCGTACTCCCGGAAACTCTCCAAGTAAACATGCCTTCTAGGCGGATCCATCTCTATGAAAATTCTCCGATTGATCCGTGGCTCAAAACGCGTGGCAACCTTCCTCACACAACCCGTCTTGGTCTTGATGAAGCTCGAAACCTGTCGGCAATATCTTTTTATTTATATTTTTTAATGAATTAAATATGTAAATAACAAGTAAATATTTTATAAATGGTTTGTGAAAAAAATATAAAAATCTTCATTGGTCGAATTAAATGAGTTCATGGCAAGATGCCCGCGGGGGTCGGTCATTTTCCTCCATTTGTTGCAATGCGATCGGGCGAGACGTGGAGGCCCTAAATGTTGCAGGTGGAGCGGCGTATGCATATTGGTTCCTTGGCTAAAATTTTGTGGAAGGTTCGATGTCTCCACCCGCAACGCGTTTGTTGCAATCAAGTCCAAGTCCCCAGTGGAGCGGCGTGATCCAGGTTTCCCTTGGTCATTTGAGAAGGAGAACCAAATCTCCAAGTCCCCAGTTGATGGAAGCCAAATCTGGGCAAAACCCTCTGGTCGCAGAGTTGGTGCAAAAATAGTTGTTAGCTCATTGTAATAGGGTAATCCTTTCCTACGCAATCACGCATCCTCGAGATTGTCTACGAAATAAAATGACAAAACAAATGTGTGTTCAATTTACATTTCAAAAAAATATCTTACACGTCACAAAAAAATACAGAGCCGTAATTCAAATGAAACACTACCACAATCACTTAGTGCTAGCCAATGCGCCCACGCCTCATCCGACCCCAAAATCAACCCATTCTGGTCATCCCAACCAAACCCTGTAGCCTGGGTCAACAACCTATGATACTTCTTCCACCTTTGCTTAAGTCGGTCGGACTTGACTTGTAGTTGTTTAAGTGTATAAGAGTACCCAGGGTAGGCTTCGGTGAGTTTTGTCATTATGCCAACCCATTGAGCATTAGTAAATTTGTGGCCTACTTGATTACCTAAAATGACCTCTTCATGTATTAACCTGATAAATGTCCTCTCATTCTCAGAAGGTCACTGGGCATCTCCTACCACAGCAGATAATGTATGCTGGGAATTTGTATCCATCTAAGTTTATACACAAGTGCGTTATTAATACGTAACCCTCAGACAAACTTAGCATATGAGTAGCAGGTTAAAAGAAAAAAAGGACTGCAAAATAATAAAATGACACCAAGTCAGCAGCAGGTATTCAAACAATAAAAGGGTGTAATTTCAGTTAGCTTAGTTTAATTAACACAGGAGCATCAATTTTGACCATAATTTTTGTAAATTATTCTTGTTGCTAAAAAAACGGCCCAGAAGGAATTACATGGCAACAACCTAATTAGGGCATTCAGAAAGTCTCATACGTAACTTCACGAATTACATTGAAATAAGAACATACCTAGTGTGGGAATAATGGTGGCAAACAAGGATTTTCCAAGGTCGGCAAATTCATTTACACAAAAACCCGCATACACCAGTTGGATAAAATAATAACAACAGCAACTGACCTTTCGTCGGTAGGGGGTGAGAGTTGACGCTGAAGCTGCCAAAGCTCTCACACTTCACCTCCTCTGTCGTCCGAGCACCAACGGTTTCTGAGATTGGTGGGCAGCTTGTGGAATACCCACAACTTCTTGTGTTGGAGAGAGAATGGCTCATCACTATTAAAATAGGTGATACCAGTGATAGAATTTCTAATCACCTACAAGAGCCTTGCTAAAGAAATGTCTGCAAATTGATTTATTTCAAGAGAATAGAGTTGGTGGACACCGTTGGCAGCATTAAAAAGTTGGAAAAAAATTTGTGAAGGATTGTCCATATGTCCTACCGTTGTTGATATTTTGGCAATTATACATCAAAAGAAATGATGCAAAGTAAAGAGACAAGTATGCTAATGCGAGATATATGATAAGAGCATTTCCGATAGACTCTTTTAATTTAAAGAACGTCTCTTGCAAAATAAAGAGCATTTTAAAATTTAAAAGTGATATATTTGGCATCTTCCAACACTCTTTTTGTATGACTCTTTATTTTCTCTTTTTTCAATATTATTTTTTATTATACATAGGATATTAAAAATAATTTATAATAATTTTCAAATTTTGTGTTGTTATTGGAAAGTGACATTCAAAAAGTTCATTCAAAGTGCAAGAAATCTAATGCAATTATTTATAGAGATTTGTTTTGCCTCTCCTAATTTGGACAGTGAAAATTCATTCTCTAAGTTTTAAAGTTAAAATAAAGAGTTTGTTGGAGATGATTTTTGATTGATGACTCTTCAAAATAAATAGCATTTCTCAATTAGAGAGGCTCTTGGGGATGCTCTACCCCAAGTTTTTCAGCACTTTACATAAGGGGCATATCAACTACAACTTCTCAACATGGATTTTTTGGATTGGTGATTTGATGGAGATAATATCTATTTTATAATCTTTTAAGGTTTTATAATATCTTATATTTTAGGTAGTAATTTGTGTGTTTAGGATTCGATTTAGTTTATCTTTTAAGTTTCCTAGTCAAGTTAGGAGTTTTATTGTGGTAGGATTTTAATCCTATTAATACTTGCTATTTATTATTTTTAGGGTGGTTGAATATTATTAAGTTTTGAGATTTATCTCTTTTCCAAAGTTTATTTACGTTATTAACGTATTTAAGATTACTTTGTGCGCATTCTTCGTCCTCGTCAAGTTTCCGCCTGCATCAGTTGGTATTCAGAGACCAGTCTACACTCCCTGAACCATATTGTCCAGACCAAATCTACAATGCATGAACAACACTATACAGATTTGTCAGCATGCTAACTTATTGACAAAATAATTCTATACCGTGTACATCCAATTGCAAGAATTCAATAGGCTTGTTGAAAAATGATTTCTTTATGGGTATGAGTTTATCTGCAATATTGTGCCCATCCAGTTCAGACAATTGGAAACATATTACATGGACATGGATGTTTTATTCTAATGTGAAATTGAAGATGGTGGATATGGTAGACCACCAATTTTTGATGAGAATATGAATATCTCACTCCGCAGATTCATTATGAAAAACTTCTAAATTTAAAGAGAATGATGACCATGATAGCCCACCAATTTTCGATGAGGAGGAAAAGCTATGATGACCCACCAATTTTCGATAAAGAAATTGTGAATGTTGAATCATTAATGGGAAGTGGATATTGTCTTCCTCCACTAGAGATTAGCGATATTGTTGATGCATCACCCTTTCCTATACTATCATTCTCTTCTGATACAGATAAAATACTAATCCTAAAGAGAGATTATTGCATTCTTTGGTAGAATTGACAAAATCTGAGAACAAGTTTGTTGATGTCACCATGGATGAAAAATATGATTTTCGGAGTCAGATGTAATATTATATTGTATTGGAGGCTACCAGATAATGGATGATGATATTCTAGATATCAACCTGGATTTTTTCTATTTTTGATCCAACTCAAATACATGATTATATTCATATTATTTTTCCATCTCGTCCTCATCGCACTCCTCCATGGTTTGATAATTTTGCTAATGGCGATCTCCCTTCCAACTCAATGATGAATTTTCTCGACCCCGGAGAGAATGATGGAAATAATATCTAGTTTATTATCTTCTATGATTCTAGAATATCTTATATTTTAGATAGTGATTTGTGTGTTTAGGATTCTATTTAGCTTATCTTTTAAGTTTCCTAGTTGTAGGTCCCAAGGGGTGTGAGTGTAAGGTTTAGAAGGGGAGGTTGAATAAACCTTACCAATTTTTCGATTTACTCCTTTTAAAAATCTTCAGAGTTAATACTTCACAACTGAGTCCTTGATGGACAACTAAGTTAGTTAATCAGCAGAGTTAGTCACTCAACAGACTCGACTGAGCTTTGTTGATAGAATAACTCATTGTTTTGACTAAAGACTTAACTTGACCGTGATATGTTTTCAGTGGAAGACTTAACACCCTTGAATTTGGTTAAGTATGTTTTAATACTTGGTTTTAGCACTTTCATTGATTATCAATTGGATAGCAAATTTATCGTGAGATATAAAAATAAGATGCGAGAAATTAAAAATCTTGAAATGTAAATGACACAATAAGTTTTTATAGAGGTTCGAAGATGGGGTAATTCTTCTACTCCTCTCTTCTCCAACTCCCGGAGGAATCCACTAAGTATTGATCAATATACAGAGTGGTTAATGACCCGTATACAAGTCTTGATCACACAAAATGACTTGATCCTTTGGGGACTCGATCCGAGATGCCTTGGTCACACAAATTGCTTCCTCGTGCGACTCGGCTTCTTCATAGGGCAAAATTGCCTTGCTACTACATCCCACTTGCTTAAGTTCCTTGGATTTGATCACGAAGCCCTCCAAATAGCTTAAGCCTGGTTCGACCTTGAACCTTTCTACAACCCTTCGTGGAATGTAGACCCTTGATTCTTCAAATGTTTCCTCTTCAACCGATTGAAGTTGTCTTTCCTTCACAGTGAGTGTTGGATTGATTTCCTTCGTAATGTAGGCTTGAGGATTGAGCTTGAATGACTTGAGAGTATTCTTGGTTACATTCAAATGTTAGCTTGAATGTTCGTGGTTGGTCCTACCTTCTCTCGAGTGATTTCTCGGCCTTTTATAGTGATCTTTAAAAAATATGCCCGTTGAAGAGATAGGCTTATTTTTGAAAGTCACTTGTGGTCGTTGGCTCGTCTTGTTGCAGTCCTTGGAATTTACGTTTCCTCGTATGAACGATTCTTCAGCTTTTCAGAGTTCTGACACGGTGCAGTACTTCCCATTGGTTTATTTCTTTTGCATGCTTTTGGGACTGCGCACTTCAAGAAATGTAGTATGGAAGTATTACTTGTTTAAGTAATTCTCTTGATTTTTGTGCAACGGATCTCTTTCAGTTATCTCGACTTGACTGCATTTCCTTGCCTTCCCCAGGTGACTTAGAGTCAGCTTCCAATCATTGGATGACTCTTCTGTCACTTCAACTTGAGACTTGGCTATCTTGAGTTGACTTGACTGATACTTCACTCAGCTGCATCTTAGCTGCACCTTCAGTCGAGTTCCTGTCTTCTCTTCTTTGCCACACTCAGCTGCCTCACAGCGGAGTCTTCCTTTTAGTCTCCAGTTGTCTTCTTGCATGTTCAGGCATAGCTGACTTGACTCAGCTCTACCAGCCCTATCTATTACAATGCAATTTATAACAAGAATGGGGTGCCAACTTCCTATTCTAAGTTTTACATGGCATTCATCAAAATCTACAAAATAATTTCCCAACAATTTCCCCCTTTTTGATGATGCCAAAACTTAAAACATTCATACAGCAAAGATACATACAGACAAATGTAGAATCACAGAATGTATGCTTAGAATCGATCTTTTATTGATCATAACATTCTTGTTCTTTACATAGCTGTTTACAAAGTGTATCAGAGCTTGAACCAAAAGAAAATGTATCAGAGCTTAAATGGAACTTAAAGTAACCATGTTGTTCTATATCTACACAAGTATAGAAATTGTACAATTTTATTCGATGTACGTAAGACTTACATAGAAATGTATTTACATAGTAAAATACATGAAGGGGTGGACAACAACACTTCATCTCCTTCGCCTCCTTTTTTTTTCATCTCCTTGACTCATCATCTTCTCTTCTTTCTTCTTCTCATCTTTAGGTGCCTTTTTTCTCATACGCCTTCCGGCGACTTCATCTCTTCTCGGTCTTTCTTGTCTTTCCTCCCATAGCCGAGTTTGTCTCTTATTTTCCTCTTCAATTCTCTTCACATACTCAACATTATTCTTAGCCACTTGCGGGTTGGCTATTTCACAAATCCGGTAATAGATCCCTCCTTTCTTTCCTGGATCTATATACTCAATGTTTTTGGGCGGAGATCTGGAGTCCGAAACCTCTTCCTCCACACATCGCTTTTCCTCCGCCTCCTCGGGCGTGTATTGTATTAGGGGTCTTTTTTTCCTGGAGTGACTAGCAGAGTGATGCTAGTAGTCTTGCTGTCGGCTTCTTCACATAGTTTGAGACCATTTTCCCAAGATAAAATCCCGGCTTGAGCCATGGACATGTTTGCGAAGTAACCTTCGAGATGCGGCGTCTTGAATTCATCAATGATCTTGGCTCGATTCCCATCGAAATGGCATAGGTGTCTCTGTCATTGGAATGCCTCCATGTTGTTTTTTAGAATATCCATAACTCGGGCATTCATCTTTCCTTCCACTTCCTTCATCCCTGCTTCAATGCTTTCTCTTTTCAAACATAGGTCTTTGCAGTGTTGGAGTGGCGAGTCATCGAGTTTGCCGATGATATCACCGTGACAAGACCTTGTTGGGGGTTTTAGCAATCATCAAGGTCACATCTTTCGAACCTTCCCCTCAACAAATTTTCCTTTCTTCTCTCTTATTACTTCCTCACTGTTTGTTTTCCCTTCACATCTGCGTCCTCCTTCTCGCCGAGATCCCTTCAGCGCCTTTAGGTATTCATCTTCCCCTTTTTGGCATCATCAAAGGAGAGAGGAACCCCTGGAAATAAGCTAGCAAGCAAGAAGTCTAGTCTGCTGATAGCCGAGTTCTCGTCAAACTGGGGTATCTTTCCGCACGAACTCAGAGCGGGTGGCGTTGGATTCAACTGCTACCAACTTCATCTCAGCCATGAGAAGACTGAATTTTCGATCCATGTTCTCTTCCACGCGCAGGAGCTCGTTCTTATTATGTTCACGCATCAGCTTTATCTCTGAGGTGTGAGATTCATGCATTTGTTCGATGTGCTCTTGCAATTTTGTCTTTGCATCAGCATTCTCAGCCCGCCAGACTAGCAACTTGTTGAACAATGTCCTGAAATATCGAGCTTGTTCCACACGCATTGTCTGCTGCTGTTGCCACCATTCCCGGATCCTGACTATTATGCCTCGCAAATCAGCAGTAAGGTTGGCGTCTCTGTTATCCAGCCTCATGTCCAGTGAGGCCTGGTGCCTCTCCATCTTTTCTATCTCAGCAAATAATGCTTTGAAGACTTCCCGAACTTCAGTTGTCACCTCTGTTTCAGCTGACGGCCAAGCAGCGTCAAAGTCATAGTCAGCTGGAACAATGGTGTCTGATGGAATAATAGGATCAGGTCTGTGGAAGCGCTCACGATCTCTAGCTGATTCTTCAGGGAGGTCAGGTACCTCCAGAGAGAAGGGAAATGATTCTACAAAAGGATCATCACGGGCAACTGGAATCTGTTCAATGATAATTGGTGCTCGTGAAGTCCCCGTGGAGTCGAACCTCCTGCAGGCAGGGAGCTGCGCGATGGACTCTGTTTCAGCTGTGGTCAGTTGTGAAGTCGACCCAGCTTGCTGAGCCTCAGCTGTCTTAACAGCTTCGTCGGTCTCAGCTGGTTTTTCCAAATGAGTTGACTGGTCCTCGGCCATATCAGAAGCGTCATCGGACGATGATGAGATTTCCATGGGTGGCTCATCATCAAAGTTGAACGTTTGTCGAGTAGTCTTGAGGTCAGACTTACTCGTGGTTGGAACATCCTCAGCTGAGTCTTTTGGATCTGCAATAGGGGATGACTCAGCTTCATCTTCACCTTCGGATCCCAGAAAAGTTACATCAGGATTATCCTGGGAATCGTGAAGAGCACTTATCTCCTTTTCTGATGGATCAATGATAGCAGGAGGGATGTTCTTGTTTGATACATGTTTTTATCTTAATTTTGATGATTTTATTTTTACACCAAAACAATGTTTTTATTTGTTGTCCAAATACTCCTAAATGATTTAAAATGGTTTTAATATTTTCCTAGTATTTCTTTAAGTTTTATTTCGTATAAAATTGGACAACACTTTTAATGAATTTGTGTTTATATATTTTTACTTCAAAACAAGGTTCCTAAATATTGTCTAAATACTCCCGATTGGTTTAAAATGTTTTTACTAAATTTTCGTGAGTATTTCTTGAGTTTTATTTTCTACAAAAATTGGACAACATTTGCATCTCTTGGTCGATCGGTCGCGCTTATAGGGCAACCCGTGCACGAAGATGATTTTTGAAACAGAAAATGAGACGAAGAAAAAAATCAAGCGGTCGACCCGGTTGCCCAGTGGTCGACCGGTACTGCAAGTCTTGGTTTTGAAACAGACTTACGACTTTGATTTTTAAGGATGTGCGACGGCCAACATAGGGGACGACCGGTCAAACCCTACGTCGACCGGTCGCCTGTAAATTTGCTGAGTTTCATTTCAAACTTCTATTTACGTGCGACGGCCGCCTTATCTTTTGACAAAAAAATGTGACCGTTTGACAAACAGACAAATTTCCTTAAAATGTGGGATTGATTTCTAACAGCTATATTCTTGATTTTAATTGTATTTTTCTGTAGATTTTCAATCCCCAAGAGGAGCCTATGCTTGATCAATCATCTCTTATAAATAGAGGAAGTTTTGGAGCAACCAAGTGAACCATTGAGATACAATACAACAAGATACACTTCAAGCAAACACTTGTTCTTTATTGTCATTATTCTTGTTGTAATTTTGCCTAGCTTATAACTTTCACATTCTTGAGGTCTAGGCTATTCTTGATTACACTTTGCACTCAAATTGTAATATTCTTTATTGAGTTGTAATCTTGATTTTTGGTTATCATTCAACACAAGATATCCTTGTGAGTGTTCTTGTGGTAAGAACACACTTGGATGATCTAGGTGATAGGTGCAAGAAGATTGTGGTGATTTTCTTATTGAGGTGTTGAAGAATTTGGTATTCTTCAAGGTTGAAGATTGTGGTAATCTTCACAAGGTGCCGTTGAAGGAAGATTGTGGTAATCTTCAAAGGGAGATTGTGGTAATCTCCAAAGGTGGTGTTGAAGAAGAGTGTGGTGCTCTTCAAGGTGTTGTAAGTTGAGTTTGTATTAATTTTGGTAATTAATAAAATCTTTTTTCTTTTTGAAATCCATCCCGGATATACTGGGGTGGTAGAGGATTAGGCCCTAGGTGGGTTGAACCTCTATAAATCGACGTGTGTTGTTTACATTCCGCACCTTTATTATTATCTTTAAGCATTCGGTTCGAAAAAGAGGGTAAAATCGAAAAGATGGAGATAATCTATTCACCCCCTCTAGATTATCGTAGCCGCTTGGACTTACAAGTGGTATCAAAGCCAAACTCTTTGGCAAGCTCGTTTCACATCGCGAGTGAAGAGGAACGATCGTCGGCTACGAACGAAGCTCATCTATCCGGCACCTCCACCACTAAGCCACCTCTATTTGATTCCAAAAATTATATATTTTGGAAAGAAAGAATGGAATGTTATTTACAAGGTTGTGGGTTCGATATTTGGAACGTCGTCATCAATGGAGAATCCATTCCAATAAAAGATACACCACACACCTCCAAAGGCTTCAAAGAGCTCAATGATGAAGAGAAGAAAATCATCTCCTTAAACGGTAAAGCTCTCAATATTTTGTATTGTTCATTTACTAATTTGGAATATGAACATATTGTAGGAATTCGATCGACGCATGAAGTATGGCAAAAATTAGAAGCCATCTATGGAGTATTTGCAAATGAAAGGAGTCAAACAAAAGCATCTACTTCTCAAAGGGATACAATGTCAAATATAAGGAACAAGCCTCTTACAACTTCCAATTATGAGGAAGTTGAATATTGTCTTACGGGCATCGAAGAAGAAAACGAGGTATGTCTTAAACCCTCTACTTCCTATGATATTGTTATTCAAAATGATTATAGTGATTTGCAAAATGATTTTGATGATCTTCAAAATGAATTCCAAAATTTACTTGTTAAGTATAAAAATTTGAAAAAGGAATTCATTGTTTTGAAAAATGATAAGGATAGTTTATTTAGTTCCTATGAATCAATGCTCACACCACCAGTCTTGACAAGGTTAGAAACCTTGAGAAAGAAAATAGTACTCTTGTTGAGGATATAAATTGCTTGAAAAATGATTTATCTAAATCCAACTTGAGTACCGATAGAATGACTACTATTATTGATTGTTGTGATAATTCGAAACTAGAACTTGATCATAAGCCTAAGGGTGTCAATCACATGAAAAAGAATCAAGTCCCTAAGAACATTGGTCATTATGCTCCTAGAACTATTACATGCTTTTATTGCGGTAAAAAGGGTCATACGGCTAATATTTGTCGGGCTAGAAATAGCTCTAATCATTATTGGAGACCTAAAAGTCCCAAAGCTAATCCTAAAGGACCCAAGCACTTGAGGGTACCACAAAATAATGTTGTATTAGGTACCCGGCGAAATAATGATCGGAGAAAAGTTATACCGCCAAGAAGACATCAAATGATCGCGTCATTTGATCAAAGAAGGAGAGAACATTTTCAACAAAGCCAATTTCCAAGAAGAGGATATAATCAAAAATGGAAAGAACAAAAACCTTGGAAATGGAGTAATCAAAGAAGCCATCATCAACAAAGTGACTTCTCAAGGGGAAGATATCATCAACAATGGGAAAGACACAACCCATGGAAACGGCATAATTGGTAAACTGTATCTCCCCATTTAAATATGCATTTTATTTTATTTCTATGCATGTTCTTATTTTGTGTCTTTATTGCAAATGAGTTTTCATTATTTTTTAAAATTTTGGTCTTCAATATATTTGTGAGTTTCAAAATTTTTTTTTCAAAAAAAGAAGACCTTGCATGATGTTTCTAAAAACTCTTGTGCATTTAATTAGACTTATGTGGTTTATTATCTATTTTTATAGCATAAGTTTTTTTATCTCCTATTACTTGTCTATACTTGTGCTATTGTGCAAATTTTTTGTTTAAGAATTGTGTAGGATATATTTCTCATATTCATTGGCTATTTCACATCAAGTTTCTTAAACTATCGAGGTATGTTCACTCGTATTTCTCTTAGAACTCGATATTATGCTTATGCACATATCCTTCAAGATATTTCATTTCAACCCCTTAAGTGCCCCTAAATGATTTTGCAAATTTTTTTCTTAAAAGGGCACTACTTGACAAATCTCGATTTTCTCGTATATATATGTTCCCTAAACCCGTATTTGTTGGACTCGGTCCATAATTATCTTTTTGCAAAGTTTTAAAACTTTTGGGGTGAAAAATCGAATTTTTGAAAAACCTGAAGAATGAAAAATTGACCGATTTGGGGCCAAAGCGGCGGCGGTGCATTTCCTCGAATGTTGACGGTCGCACCACCCTCGGCCAAGTCGCCCCAGGCTTAATTTTTTGGGTTATATCTCGACCGCCGTTTTTAAAGCGAGCAGAGAAACCCTCATTCTCTCAAACAAAGAATGATAATCAACCTTTTTTCTTAAAATCTTCAATTCTTCATCAATTCTTGTAATTTTGTTGCTAATCCACCTATTTTTGCAAGAATCTTTCATATATGGCTCCTCCAAGAAATTCCACCGATCAAAATCCCACTTCCAAGAGAAGAAAGGGCGGAGAGGGTTCTTCGAGAAATCGCGAGACGAAGCCAAACAAAGGGATATTCGAGGCCGCACAAAGGAACGTGGCTCAAGAACGTGATGACATTCAAAATCCCATACTCTCTGCCCAAATTGCCGAGCTCTGCGGAACAATTTCGCTCAAAAATTGCCGTTGGGCAAAAGTAAGAAATCTTTTATTACTCAAGCTCCCCATTCTAATAATGTTCTTAATTTCATCAATAAATATGGAGTGGTACTATGAAGATTCTGGAATGGGTGGAAAAGTCGATTGCTCGGACTAAAATTTGTCGTTTTAATTCATTTGCTAATGAATATCCTACTATTAGAGGATTAACTTTGAGGAGCAAGGTTGGATGTTTTTATGGGAGCATGCATATGTTTTGTATGATGATGATATTATCCAACATTTTTATGCAAATATGTGGTGCAATATGATGTTGATGATAGAAAGCCTATTATGTAAATTCGTTTGTAAAGGTCGTCACTTTAGGTGGACACCTAATGAAATTTGTCGTCTTCTACATGTTAGAGAAGGTGGTTGGGACTTTTCTCGTCTTATTTGGAATGATGATATGTTGGGGGTGTTTATGAGAGAAGTTAAGACCTTTTGGGCGTATGGCCAAAGTATTCATTGTTGGCGATGACACTTGAGCACCGAATTTTATCTTGTTATTGTCGCTTTATTGTATTTGTGGAAAACGGGTAAAATGCCTGGCAACATGGACTATTTTTTTACTTATAAGATTGCTAGAAGGAACCGCTTAACTTTGGAGCCATTCTTATTCAATGTCTAATTGAGTTTATCACTCAAGGAAATAAGAAGTTTGTTATGGGCAATTGGATTTGTAAACTTCTTATACAATTGGGACTACCTTCGTCGGAATGTAATTCAGAGGTATTTCAAAATGACTTTGACATTGATAATATCTCCCAAATGGTCACTATGCTTAAAAATATGGACATCGACCAACTAAGATGGCTAGAGGAAGAGGCCAAGATTCCCAGATCCAAACGACTTCTTTGATGATGCTTGAGGCCGCGAGATTGGCGGAGGAAGGTGAACAGAGCAATCCGGAGGGTAATACCGGTGCTCAACCTTCTAGGAGGTACACCCAAGCTGAATTTGATGATTTAAGATCTTTTCATGAAGCTAGGTATGAGGCTTTGGAGCAAAAGACCTCGAAAATGCAAAAATCAATCGGCAAGTTGAAGAAAATCATCAAAGATTTCATTCCCCTAACTTGCTTCTCTTCGACGAGGATTGATGTCCCCACCCATTTACTAATCTAGCATTTTCTCTCTTATTCATGTTGTTTTGTATTCCTTTTGACTTTCTTGTAAAACTCTTTTCGTACTAATGAGATTTGCTTGTTTTCTTGAAAGGGTTAAAATCAAGTTGATAATGACTTGTGGATAATCATGATGGAGTATTTGTTGGTAACAAATACTCTAGTTTGGCATATTTTGGTGTTGGTATGAAGTATTGATGGTAAAAAAAAAAAAAGTGCTTCTTTAATTTTTGCTTAAATGTATTTGACATGTCTTGATCATTTTGTTTAGA